>JAZGTK010011315.1:0-15703 GCA_036877625.1 Ambastaia sidthimunki | reverse complement strand
TTCTTATATTTATTATTTCTTATATTCTTAATTTCTCATATTTTTAATCAATTAGCAGATATGGTATTTTCATGCTTTTAGAACTTGGCATCAATAAGAAGTTATGTCTTTATGTGAAACCTTTTACCATACTGAACCAATAAGGGGATACATATACAATAACCAGCATGCCCCCAAGCTGTTGAGAAACAGGGGGCCAGCAAAGGTTTTCTGTGCCTATACGTACATGCCTGTAATATGTCAGACAACAGTTAGACACTTTGGAATTAATCCAAAGATTACTTGCAGGTAATTTACTAGAGTAAGTAAAGTTTTAAACAAAGAAATAGATTATTTACACTAATAAATTACTTACACGTATATGAGGCACAGCTTTAAAGAGTATTTCACTGAATGCTAATGCAATAAGCCAAGAGAGTTTGTATGACAGTTTTATGCATGCACAGAACATGTAATGGTTAAATCAACCCTCATAGTTTAATCACTGTACAGCACAGTCTTAAGTGGCTCATAACACGGTTTCATCAATATGCTACAAATATCATCGTTTAATGAGTAGTTATGATAATAATGAGAATAAAATACTTCAGTCATGTAAAACAGTAAATTAGCCTAACTATGCACAGTTTGTGGTTACCAAGCAACATAGCAACGTAGCATTAATGTAGAACATGTGGTCTCATGTATGGACGTTTGCATTTTACAGAGGCTTTAAAAATGGACTGTTGTGTTTATGCATTAACATAAATGTGGCCTCAGCCTCTCAAAAACTAGTCCCATGTTCCTCCTATTGACTGCAAACCAAAATCCCTCTTTTCCAGAGTTGAGTTTTATGAGCTGAAGAGATGTGTGGTCTCTGACGATCTTTTTGTCCTGCCCAGCTTTCACTGCCTGTAACATTTACAATGGGGTGTGAGATCAGTTGAGTTGAGGCAGGTCTGGTATTCATTAAGCCCTAAAGTCAATGTAAGGGCCTCTGGAGGTGATGAATTCCCACAGCAGATGTTTTCAGATGATTGTGATGTCACAGGAGAACGTATGTTCTCAGGAGCCTTTGTTAAAGGATGATGTCATCATTCCCGATAAGGGTGGAGGCAGATATTTGAACTCCCATGTATTACAACAACAAAGGCCCTCTTCCAAGAACTTAAGATAATCGATGACCCGTGTTAACATGCAGGTTTTTCCACTATATATCTTTGCATAAATCTAAAGGACTGTAAAGGCAGCATTAGCTTTTGAAGTATTATTAGACCATAATTTTGTTTCTTTAACCTCAAATTAAGAATAAGCATCGAAGCCAACGTTAAAGCTTAATGTGCCGTGACGGTTTCTGTAAAGCGTGTGGCAGTCGATGTTTGTCATAACAAACGGTTTGCTTGTGTTGTGTTTAGGCTGTAGCGAGACATGAAACTCAAGTCAGAAACACAATAGACATTATCCCTGAATTTCTTCAACATTACTCAAGCTCTTTGGCTGCAGATCATGGGAGAGGCAGGTTGCACAATACTGTAATGCTGGATGAAGCTCATCTGAGCTGCTATGCCGTGAAGCTCTGCAGCTCAGATTCTCGTAATTTACTCTAATGGCTCTTCATTGATTCCTCATTACTTTCGTCACGGTTCAAAGCATCAGTTAGTTGTGAGAATGTTTCAGGGATGGATAGAAAACGCCCGTAACTATTGATTCATTTTTCGGGCAACAAATCAATGAGCTCAGAAAAATCTTTACTTTGGTTTGTTTTGGAGACAATGATTTGACTTCATTTCTTGTGTCTGTTGCAAATGTTTTTCCAATTTGGAACAAACATTCCCAACAGCATGTCATCTAATAATTTGAGGTTCTCCCATCCCCTAAAATGCATCTGAACTCTACAAGGTTCACCTTACCCCTTCACACTCTTATCTGCTTCTTTCTGAATGTCTACATTTTTTACACTTTTTGTTTTATACTTTTTATTTTTTAAATGTAATCTTTGGCATCTCATTTGCTGCTTCTGCACATTGTGTGATGAGATAAACAGATTTTAATTGGTGAACTTGAAGGTGTTTCCCATCTGGATGTGGGTTCGAGTTTCTTACTATGAGGAACCCATCTGGAAAGGATCGGGCCACAAGCAAGGTTACGAATAGAGGTCTGGTCATTACCACAGGGTGCAACTAGTGTGTGTGTGTGTGTGTGTGTGTACGTGTACGCATGGACTACCACGCCCTGCAAAGATTTTTGCTTTCCTAACCAGAAACTGTCAACAAAAGAGCATCGTGATAAAGTACAATGGTAAATCCACTTCCAGTTTAGCAGTTTAGTTATTTCCAGTTAGTTCATTAAACCATTAGAGCTCTTAAAAATGTGTCACCCATGTCTCTGTATCCTGTGATTTGGTTTGAACACCACGTGACTGTGTATCTGTGTGTGATCATGAGTCTGTTATTTTTGCTCTTACTGCCAAACAGACTTGTGGGAAACACACAGATAGATGCCTATTATCCCTTAGGGGTTGTAATGTATGTGGCTGGGAATATGTTTGTGTGAAATCTGATATTTGGGCAGCAGTTAAACGCAGGCAAACAGAACTGACGTATGATTTTAGCTAAGTGCATATTGCCAAAATCAGATGATTAGACTCAAGCTCCGCCTCCCCTTTGGATCAATTTCTACAACAGCCAAGAGTTAAAAAATAGATCTTATTGTGAAATGACGCATTTCACTTCTCAGTTTAGACAGCAGCATCTGGTACCACAAGGAGTTTTTTTTTCCTCACATAGCTGTTGAAAAGGCACGAACAGATAAAAAGAAAACACGAAATAAGGTTTTGGAAAAACAGATGCACGCGAGCTGAGAATTTTAAGACTAGAAGTGTGAACCGAGAAGATTTTCTTCCTCATTAGACTCAGACAGAACTAACAACACAGCTTAAAGATGAAAGGCTTTGTAGATACTAGGTGTTCTGCAAAGTTCAAAACAAATTCTGAATGGAACATTAAAGCTTTCTCTGGTCATTTTAGAAGCATCTCCATTGGCCTAAATACTTTTGGCAGAAATACTAACAATATTAGAAATTAACAGCTTTTGTGGAGGATTGGACAATATGGGTTGCGTCTCATTAGAAAGCCTTATGGGTAATGTTGTAAAATAAGGGCTGGATATCTATACCGGCTTTTCTACTGACTTTATATTTTCGTGTTTAATTAAGGAAACAGTTCACCAGAAAAGTAATAAAACGTTTTTATTATTTACTCACCTTCATGTTGTTAAAAACTTGTATGACTGACTTTTTTTCCATGAAGCAAAGGAGAGTTTTTGTAGAATATCCTGGGCCACTGTTTCCATGTAAAGTGAATGAGGACTTGCATTAATGCTGCAAAATAACATAAGAATGATCACATTGGTTGTTCTCACTAGAACAGATTATGTGTAAACTTTCACACAAAGCCATTGTGTGGTCTTAAAAGACTTGGATTGTAGCTCATGGTGAAAATAGACTCATCTGGATGTTTTCTGGAATACTGTTTTGGAACTTTTCTTGGTTATTTTGGAGCGTGACACTCATTCACTTTCATAATATGGAAAATGGTGGTTTTTAGATACTAGTTAATGTTGACACCTGATTTGTCCATCTGGTTCTGTTATGCTCTGCATTAGCATGTGTAATGCCAACAAAAGCTAAACTAAGTCTCCTCTGCATTTTTCTCTCACAGGTCTGCCTGTGAGTCAGGAGAGACCCGAAACGGTCCCTCAATCTAGAACCCCATTACAACCCAAAAGACCTTATATTCCTCATATTCACATACCTTTGATAATACCTCACAGAACAGTACCTGTCACAGCTCGTCCCCATGTGCGCCAACCCCACTATCCACACCACCCCTACTTCCCCCAGCTGCCCACCAGCCCCAGGCAGCCCGGCCACCCTGTACAACCCAACCAACCTGCTGTGCACCATCCAATGGTGGTCACAGGACAAGCCGGCCCACCTGGGTATGTGCGCAGAGTAACAGTCAGACGGGATCAGACCTCGAGGGACACAAAAACACCCATCACAGGATTTGCAGGTGCACCAGGTATGATGGAAAAAGATGATAGTGGTTTGCTGACGTTCTCTCTAAACTCTAAATCAAAAGAGTTCTTGCAGTAACGTTAGTAGAACTATTTATATAAAACGTTATTCTTAAGTAGTTA
Organism: Ambastaia sidthimunki; assembly: GCA_036877625.1. Classification (NCBI taxonomy): domain Eukaryota; kingdom Metazoa; phylum Chordata; class Actinopteri; order Cypriniformes; family Botiidae; genus Ambastaia; species Ambastaia sidthimunki. The sequence goes on along the minus strand of JAZGTK010011315.1, from coordinate 11,524 downwards.
GTGGAATTTTTTAAAACATTACATAATTAAAAATGTTTGAATAATGTTTTTAAAACCAAACGATAACGTTAATACAACTTCTAAATAACTGGATGTTTTAAACGTTCCTAGTTCTTTAACATTTTGGAATGTTAATCTAATGGAAACATAATGGAAGTTTCTAGCTTGAAGCATCAATGTCTTTGAAAAATCTTTTCATCTTTTTTACAGGCTATGCTGCTTTCAATCCAGTCTCATATAATATGAAACAACCTCATTCAGGTAAGCAGTAATATTGCTGCTTGTTTTTGGAGTTCTTTTGCTTTTTATTGTAAGTTCTTTTATTATTTTGCTGATATTGTTGTTGAAACACTGAACATTGGCCATTTATTTCTTTAATAGTTGCTCATTTTCCCTGGAATCTTGCACACCAAGAACCCATCGCAACTCCAGGTAACAAAATACAAATACAATACAACAAAATTACAATTAATCCCCTATTGCTTTATGGTGCTTTTGAATAACATATTCATTTAGCAAGCACATGATACATGCAAAATTATTGCCTTATATGGTAGGGATTTTAAATGTAACTAGGGGCCAGTTATTTTACATTTTGTCATGTTAGCGAATGCCTGTCAGCTAGTTAAATTGTAGTTTCACCACATTTTAATAAATTAACCTATTTTTGCACCTCTTATTAGTCTAAACACACAATACTTTTTGTCAAGCAAATTAAAAAAGATCAAAATTGTGTGTTTGTCAAGATTAGCTTATAATGAGTGAAAATGTCTCTTAAACTTACATGTATGTCTATTTTTCACAACAGTGTCACAGCAGAACTCCCTGATGGACCCTTTTTCCTTCTCGGCTGGCCTCACAAGACAGACTTTCTCAGGGGATTTTGGTATCATCCGCTTTGACAGGGTGCTAGTCAATGATGGAGGACATTATAACCCTCAGACAGGTAAGACTTCCCTATTTAACACACCTGATTCAAGTCATCAGTTCGTTAACAGACAACTCAGAACCAGAATGAAGATCCACCCCAGATACAATTTTAGATTGTAAGAACGTTTCCTTAATGTTTCCATTAAGTAACAAAAAAAGGTATATCAACATTTAAAATGTCCAGTTTTTTAGACATTGTATTACCATTATTGTCTGCCCAACCCACTTAAAAGTAACGTTTTTGATATGTTAAAAAATGTTCTACTAACATTACTACTGTTTTTTTTTGATAATGTAGAAAGAACTTTTAGAGGACGTTAGCTAGTGTTCTGAGAATGTTCTCTGTTAGCTCGTCTGCTCTGCGTAGTTTGTGAGATGTATAAATTCAATAACAACATGTTCGGTTAAATGCTAACAATCTATAAATCACAGCCGGCCTATGCCATAGCCCATATAACCACAGCCTAGGCCTCTCAATGTAAATTTTCTCAGTATGTAAATATTAGTACTAGTTCCACTACTTTGTAGCTTGACTTCATAAGTTATTGGATGTAACACCATTTATTATGAACATATTAATGTTTGGTTTTAGTGCCTTATGTTTTCAGTACTTTGTAGCAGTTCTTGGCTCTTTATATTTTACATCAAGCGGAACCATTTTCATGATATCCCAAGGCCAGCTTAAATCCTAAGTAGTATCTTACACTAATAAGATACTGAGTGTTTTTGTAGAGGTTCTTAGAGACTTACTAGTGTACTACCCATATCCCACTTTTTCTCCTCTGTAGGGGTCTTTACAGTACCCGCTGATGGTCGTTATTTGGTCACCGCTGTTCTCACGGCCCCGCGGGGTGAGCATGCACAAGCCGTGCTCTCCGTGTCCAATCGTAGCGTCCAGAAGTTGGACACCGCGGGTTACTGGAGCGGCCACCCGCGGCTGACCCGAGATCAGTGCGCATGTGGCGGCTCTGCGTCCTTCAACCTCATCCTTCCGCTCCGGCAGGGGGACGCGGTGTCTTTGGTCCGCACCGCTGGGAAGCTGGCGGTGTCGGAATCAAGAGAGATCCTTTCCACCTTCAGCGCTATTTTCCTGTACTCACCTCAAGCCAAGAGATAACCGATAAATCCCTGCAGAGATTTAGTAACATGACTGTTTTAATGCAAGTCTACATGCGACACGCAAGTCTAGCCATTCATCGTGCTGCCTCATATGTAATATTTGCGACTATGCAATACAGTTTGGCTTTGGTTATTTATCAAACTGAGTCACTTTTGAGTTTGCAATTTGCCAATATGTATTTTTAACGGAGGAACGTGTTTATAGTATTAAAATACCATCCCTGCAATAAATGTGTGCCAAAGAAACAGAGCATAGCATTAAAGTAATAATCTATATATTTGCAATAATCTATATAGTTTCTTTTTAAATTGTGAACTTAACAAATGTATAAATGTTAAAGGAGGTTTATATATTTTTACAACAATAAAGCAACAAATGTATGTCGTTTCATCCTTTTAGAAGAATTACATGGCACCCACAAAGTTAAGATAGCAAGGTTTCAATGTGAAAAATTTAGTTTTCACAGCCAGTATTTTTATTGTAAAAACTTGCCACAGAGAAAACATTTCTTTGTAGAGATTAATTTCCTAGACAGTTGCACTTTAAAAGAAACAGATGCAAACATTATATTAGATATTATATTAATGCCTTACAATAAGGTCTCATTCATTACCATTAGTTAAAGCATTAAATAACATGAACTAACATAATGAGCAACATATTAGTCAATACAAATACAATTATTCACTGTTCACTCACGTTAGTTCGTTTGACTTTGTTAAATGATACATTTGGTTTTAAACGTTAATGCTGATGATTAATAAATACTGCAGAAATATTCAATGTTAAATAATGTAGTAAACAAATGGAAGATTTATTGTAAAACGTTACAATATCGTCTAGTGAATTCTTTAGTTTTGGGCTTGTGGGTTGATTAACTACAAACTTTGTGCTATTCAGCAATTACTTGCTAAAGCCACATAATGTGTAATTGAAAGGCGATAAAACTCATTTTCCCCACACACTGGCTTTTCTTCCAACTGCTAAAATTAACACTAAAAGGGCCCTGAAGTTTGTAATTAAAACAAGTGTTGATGTGTTCAGTGCAGTAATTCCACTAGCAGCTTTTCTCTGTAAAAAGTCCACAATGCTTGTAGTAAATACATCTTTAATAGATTCATAAACATAGTCCAAACCATAGATTCTTCTGTAAATTTATACTACGATTATTCATTTAATGATATTTATGCTGGTCAAACTCAAAGTGAATCTTTACTTCAATACAAAGAAAATCACACACACAGTGTCCAACTACAAATAAAAGCATGTAAAACATAAGGCATCAAAAAATGACGAGAAATTAAACCATTCAGCACTTACAACAGCAGTTTTAACAATTTTTTTTTTTTTACATTTTTCTTTGTCTTTTACCATTAAATGTTAAGTTCATACAAGATGAGTGTGTTCATCCCACACAAGAGGTATTACTTTCATAGAAAGAATGGGCTTCCTTTGTTAACAGTTAACAGATTTCATTTTCAACTAAAAACAAGAAGAGCAACACACACGTGAAACCACAACAGTCAATATCACCATGAATGCCCAGATATTTCCCTTAATAAATGATTTGCTTAAACGAATACATAAAGAAATTTCATTGTGCTCTACTTTTGTACAACTACTATTAACTTCAGCACACAGTGCTCTAAAATTTAACCTTAAGACATCTTGAAGAAACTTGACCAAAGCCCAAAGTGTTACTTAAAAATTACGGTGAGGCAAGAGCCAAGACATTAGTGACCAGCAACTGAAACAAGGGCTCATAACTTCAGTCAACGTACCCATCATGCATAAAAACCCCAAACACTTCCTTGACTTGCTCATCAACTTCAATGTTTTGTTATAATAAAAAATTGTGAAAATGTACAATGACGTCTGAAACCCTGGCAGAAAGCATCAATAAATAAAACAAATTATCATAGTTGTATTTCAAACGATGCATGCAAATCCTGGTTATTGGAAAACAGAAACTTAAGACCTTTGAAATGTCAACTGTTTCATACCACTTCCACTTTTCTCCTATAGGCCACAACCTGTGTTTAAGGTATAATAACATACTGTCAATACCTTCATAATGAAAGCAAATATATATACACTCTTCATAACTTAATACAGATATCTTGCTGAGGTTTAGTTTAAAGATTAAGTGCTTAAATCCTCGCACAAGAGGCTGCTGAAAGGCTTCAAACGATTCCATTTCCATCATGAGTTCAGTGCAAGATGATCTCGTCTGACTTCCTCTATTGGCTGCAGCTGAAAATTGCTAAGATATTTTGCAGCGACCAGACGATGAACGTCAAAGGATAAACGTTCCAGTATCTGAGATTCTGAGCTCATCTGCCATGCATATTCAAACTCTCATACCTTCGTCGCATTAAAGGCAGTGCATGTTAATTAGTTAATTCTAACTAATGCCGTTTCATACAAATAACCAATGCTTGAGGAACATAAATTGGTAGTTTAAAGGAATATCTCTTGGTTGTTAACAAAATATAGCTTTATGCCACTTTAACCTTATACGTACCCAAACATCTGCACAATTGTCTCTCAGGTTCATTCTTCTAGCTTACAGGCCATTTGTCATCTAACTAACACTAACTAGTACTGTAAACATTAGCCCAGTATTTGATAAGCCCATCAGCAGTAAATTCCTTCAGAGCTGAAGCAGCCTAACTCTTAGCAGCTAAATCAAAATGACACAGGTTATAAATGTCAGACTTTGTTGATGATCTCACCAGACAGAACAGCACAAAGTACTTTTGTTTGTGAAAAATACAGTGACTTTGTGATGTGTTGTTCTAACTTGGAGTTGTCCCTCACGCTAGTTTCTAAACTTCAAAAGTGCTTTTGCGCAGTTCCCGTGTCCTGGGTGGGGGAGGGTGCCGCCTTTATTCGTCAAGAATCAGAGATGAGAGATGTTTAAGGGTACCAGCTAAGTGGCACTGATGGCAGACTGTGAACGTGTTATAGATTTAGCAACTGAAAAAGGGCCTCCAGAGCTGGTCTACAAAAGCAGGTCCTCAGGGCGGATTTCAGGGATAGGCTGCCGCCAAAAACAGAAGGTACTGAATTCTGGGAAACTGAAGGCTGAGCTTTGTTCTTTACTCAGCAAAGGAAAGACATGATCCACCAGCTCACTCAGTCTGCTGTACCTACAGACAAACAAACAGAATAAGAGAAAGAGTGTGTGAAACAGCTAATCCAGAATAGACACAGGCCTCCAAATGAACCTTGGAAATAAGTCTCAAGAAGCTCGAGAAACAGAGAATGAGAATCCAGATTCAGTGCTATCTTCAACCCAAGCTGACTTCAAGGTGTTTTAATGTAGTACAGAAAATAGATTTGCACACTTACGAGGACTTGTTGCCCTTGGTTTGCTCCTGTATCAGCTCTCCTTTGGGGTTGACTGTAAAAATCCTGCAGAGTGGCACTCCAACCTCTTTGTAGGCGAAGACGTCCTGGAAGATAGAAAAACAAGATTAGACTAAGATCAGCTATGGTCTGTCACTGCTTTTCATATCCAGTAAATACTCCAAATTTCCATTTTTATACCAGCCTGAGATCCTGACACTCACTGATTTATTATGCAACAGATAAATTAGAGTCTGCATAAACAATCAGTGTCTAACTCCACCCAAAAATGATAATTTATTCAGCTGGAAATGATCAGCAAAGGCTCGCCCACTGCAGCTGGTCTTACAAACAGAGACCCAGATGTAGCCTGAGGGGACAGTGTTTCTAAGGCAACATCATCAAAACGCTAAGCCTCAACCTTACATCCACACACTTACCCGCTGAGGTCAGCATACATTGGCACTGACCACGAAAAGAAAGTTTAGTGCAGTCCAACTCACATTCGTTCGATTTCCAAATGCGGCATAAAAGGGATGTTTGTTTGGAAGGAAAAGGTTCTTGATGTCAGCGAGACATTCAATTTTAAAGATTTCTGGCTTCTTCTCAATCACCTCCCTTTAAAGGAAACAAAACAAAGACTGAGTAAATGAAATCAAGCTCTTGTGAAAATTTAGCCCATGATCCCACAAACTTTTTACATGAATTCTGACCAGTCAAACTATGAGGTTTGCCCGGTACCTGTGAAAAGCAGAGAAGAGGCTGCTTGGAGAAAGCATGAGGGGTCCACGGGGTAGGATGATACCCCTGTCGTTTACCCACTGCAGATACCCTCGTGTCATATCTGCCATGCCAATTGCCCTGGCTGAGCAGTAGAGGAATTTATATCCATTTCTGGAAAATACAAGCATGTTTTATCTCAGTTCCATAAAGAGATCCTGACAGTTTTCAAGACTCCTAATCTATCTTGTTTATGCCCTGTTAGTGAAGAAAATACCACCAGGATTAATCAGAAACTCACTCGGCCACAGAGTGGTACAGTTTTGCGATGCCCTGATGCGTCCAGTCCTTGCCAAACTGAGGCAAAATCTGCCCAAACACGTCTGATCTACAAGCAAAGAAACATACAGTTAAAAAAAGACATGTTTATGCAGACAACAAAACAACAAACAGCAAAATCCTACAGTGTGTTTTTGTTCTGCTTGGAAAGAAGTCCAGCTTCATTCAGCTGGGGTCCCAGATATAGCTGACATTCTTTGAAGGGAAGAGATTTTTCTCAGCCTGGGCAAAACTCGGTGTCGTCTACTAATGAGGATCTTCTCCCCGCTTTAGCGTTTTATGTCAGACTCGGTCTGAGTGGCATTATGGGAAAGCGAGATTTAAATTGGCTCATTATGGTGACAACCTCCTCCTAGTCCAGCCCTGGTCTGGACGCACCCCACAGTCGGCCTCCCTGCTTCACAGACTCTGCGAGATGTTTCAGGCAAGCAGGTCAGAGAAATAATAAGCTGCAGTCAAATCTGTCTGTTTGATGTTGCCACCCACGAGCCACCGAGGGCACGAGTCTGGAGGCGGAGAGCATTCGTTTGCATAGACACACTGATATTACAGCCGGCTTTGCAGTAATTAAAAAACCAAAGCCAACGGGCCCGTATTGCACTGGTGCTGTGAACTATCAAACGGCCTGCAAATCTGAGGGAGACGTTGTCCTTAAATCGCACCTTGTCTTTGTCATTCCAAGCATTAGTAGAGAGGGCTGCAATGGGAGACCATTATTAGTAGTCTAGTTATTTGCTCACATACTCTAAGTGCTTGTTTTGATAAAGTCAGCTCTGCCTTGATCTATAAAGCCTTTTTGGTTTTGGCAGTAAAAACCAGGTGGCGAGTACGTCTGCGGTAACTACGGGAAACGTTTCTGCACACCTCAGCCTTTTTCCCTTCACGTTTGCTACATGTTTGTCTTTGTTCTTTGCATGTAAACAACAGTCAGACGTTTTTGTTCATAAATAAAGGCAAGATGAAAGCGTTTCTCACATACTTGGTGATAGTTCCATCGATGTCTGAGATGATGACTTTATCATCCCAGTTCCAAAGGTAGATGGTGCCTTCACAGCGACACGTGCCCTGATACTGTGTAGTGATGCTGAAAGTCACGTCATTGGGTCCTTCCTGTAACTTCAGACTAGCCTGTAGGTAAAGTATCATTCATTATTCACAGATCAATGCTAATCTTTGCTATACGAGTTGCAGCACATAAAATCACAAGACTAATTGCCTTTGTACCACAGACCGGATGGCTGGACACTGCAGGCACTAGCAAAGACGGCATGACTTAAGTGCTACTCAGCAAAACATGCCCAAAACTGCTGCTTTAATCACTATGCATTCCTACTATTCAATTATTAACCACTGATTTATTTGGAACTGAGCCCTGAGCCTTAATTTATACAATGCAGTCAGCTAATTTACACTACAAAGTCCTCATTCATTTATTAATGAACAGGCCTAGGCTTGTACACTTGTCTGAAGCCGTCTCTGAAGCTGCCAACAGGGGGAGCTCTGGTGCAAACCAATGACACAAACCCTTGGAATGAGTCACTGAGTTGACTTTACATAATTTCTCAGCAGGAGACTCAGGGACAGCTTTAAACAATTGATTTTTAAGGAGGCAGAAACGCAAAGCAAATGTTCCCTGAATACGGTCTTTCACGATAATCATCACGGTTTAGTTTAGCTTACAGAAGATATTTTTGAGAAATGTCTTTGTCATATTGTGTCCAAACTTAATAGGTGCCACTGTTGTCTGGTTACCAGCGTACTTCAAAATATTTTCCATACTCCAGAAGCAAAAAGTCATACATGATTGAAATGACATTAGGGTGAAATGAAATGACAAGGATGGAACAATTTTCATTTTGGGGTGAACAATTCCTTTAAATAGCTTTTAAAGAGACTCACAATCTGGTCGGAGGAGAGACGCAGGGACTTGCGGTAGGAGTGAGTGGAGGTATGACCGTGGGGCTCGGATTGGACCTTGCGCTCCATTGATGATGCAGCAGCGCTCACCTCTTTCCCCTCCTCATCGCTGGACGAATCCCTGGTGTCCACTCTGTGCAAAAAGAGAACCTGTGAACTAAATTTGCAAGCATATCCATGTTCCTAATTTAGACTACAGGAACACCACAGAGATTGAAGTGACAGAAAGTAGGCTGGACTGTCCTGATTCACTTCCTCTTGAGGTGGAAAATCTTCAGTCAGCAATCAGAGAAAGGGACACGGGTAAAACTGATACTTGTATCTTTTACTGGCTGGCAACTAGCTGATACAGCTAGTTTCATGTTAGCATCTATAACATTTTGTTTCATTTCCAAGTTTTGTTTAAGAATAATCACCAGTTTCTTATTATCTGCACATATTTCATGAAAACCATATTCTGGGTGATAGCAACTGCACTTCCTGTCTAGGTCATTCAGCGATTCGACTCACTTGCGGGAATGGCTCTCCAATGACAAAGAGGAGCTGCTTTCATCCAGCTTGGACTGTTTAATTTCCAGCTTTCCAGTGCTTTCCGACTGTGAAACAATACAGAAAAAAACATGTATAGCAGCTTACATTGCCATGTATCTAAAAACACAAAAAATAAATTCACCAACAAGTAGCTTTAATAATACATCTGTGTGTACACGTTATAATTTGGGTTTGTTGTTCAGAAATGCTACAAAACTCAACTGTTAGCTCAATAACTCAATGTTTTCTATTTCATGACCTCTAGTGATGTTTTTCTCCTCACATGCAGGTTATTACTGGAGAGATTATAAGCTGCCTGGCCTATTTCTACTCAGAGGCTGTAAAACTCACACTGCGGTGTTGTGCTAGTTACAGAAGCGCTGTATGAGGTCAGCAAATGAGTCTGATGAATGATGTCTGAATGACTGAAAAAGCTTTGTGTGTTTTACAACAAAGATACGCCCTTGTCCTTTTGTTCAGGCGATTCCAAGAACAAGTGGTGAAATTAAGAGAGATTAAAAGAGCAGTAACTGCTTAAAGGTCTCTAATAAGCACTAATCAATGAGTGAAAACAAAACCTTTGTTCAAACGAAGCAGTTTTTTGTTCTTTTGATTTACAGAACGCTTTGCAAAGGATTACAGTGATCTGGTCTAATGGTAATCTGGTTTTACCTGTTTAGTAGTGCTGTCTGCTCGTTTTCTCCAGAACCACCAGCGGCCTGATTTCTTAGGCATCCTCTCTTTCACCCAAGCTTCCTCTGTGGCCTGAACAGATAATTAACAATAGATACTTTATAAACTTCAAACAACTGTCCAAATAATAAATGACACTATTAAGACGAGCAAATACCTTGGGTAAATTCTTCTGAAATGCCTGCAAACTTAAGATCAAAGGAGCAGCCAATGTCCAATTGTAATACCTAAACAAACAAAAACAACAAATAACAAATGCAAAGTATGTATTCAGTTTAATATTTTGGCCCTGTTCCAAAGCCTAATGACCTGCCAGGTGCCTTGTAAGGGCTAATCTTAATAATCATGGAAAGATTTGACCACTTTATAATGGCTCCAAATCCACCCACCCGCCTTTTGAAACAGCCTTTGCGTTGGAAAAGCACCTACGTAGGTGCCTAGGAAGGCAGCTCACTCGGTTTTAGAACGAAAACACAGACTTTGTACAATGCTTGAAATTCAAACCAACCTGTTTCCTATTTTTACAACCAGATTTGGATTGTCAATGATAGCTGGATTCTCAGCAAACTCGTGATACGTGATGAGATGCTCCATAAATTTTTCTGGAAACAAGCAGAAAAGGTGTTAACAGAGAAGACAAGCTCCAACCTATCCCAACACGCCTGCCGGGATGTTTCTAGCGGTTCTAAAGCTCTTGATGAGCTAAACTCTGCAGGTCTGCTGACCTCGTTGGAGACCCCTGACCTGAAGCATAAGTGTGATTTCCTATAACAAATGAACTAACACACCAGATAAAGAGATACCTTTGGAAATCTCGCCGTTCTCACCGAGTCCTCCACACAGAGACAGAGTGACATCAGGAAGATCACTGGCTGAATCAGACAGGCACTCAGTGCCACTGTCGGCCGCAGCGCTGCCAACAGACTGCGGGGACTGAGACCCCGAATGCATCCCAGAGTCCATCCAGTGCTTGGAACTGGGGTCAGACTCACTGCATGCACACACAGCATTAATGTGCATTACAAAGAGACACTTGATAAACGAATAAATATATATATCAAACAAATGAACTGCATTCCAGCTGCCATAATCTTATCTGAAGAGCATGCAGGTGAGATGTACGATTGCCTTTCTACCTCTTAGGAAAATAGCGAGCAGCAACATCGGGCTCCAGCACTTTCAGGTCATCCAGGTAGATGTCCTCCGGGCCTTGGTGCTGACTCCTTTTTGGGACTCCTGAACAACAAACTTACCATCAGCATTTTAAGTTTAAAACGGTGATCTTACCAGAACAGAAAGTTTGGAACATTGGAAGTCATTGTAAAAGCAAATTAACACATCTGCATTAATGCAGTTATGGTAATAAACTGGTAATGGTAATAAAAATATCAGTGTCTTTTATCTTAGTGTCATTGCCACAGTATAATACAAGCAATAAAACCTGTTTGTCTGTTTTACAGTGATTTTACCAGTTTACTTATTGTTTTCAATAACTAGCTCTCAGCATGCTTTAGCTGAACTAGCATTATCATGACAGCCATAAACTACATTGATGTAGATGCCAGAGGTTTTTTTATCCAGCACTCATCAATATCAGACTTAAGCATATATCACCCACAACTTTATCTCTGCTCTCACACTTCTGCTGTCAGATCAAGATCAGTCACTGATAAGCCAATCAAACCACAGGCAGAATTTCCTAGAAGGTACCAAATAAAAACTTTAACAAGCCCACCTTTCTTCTTGGAGGGTGAGTCAGTCTTGGGACCAGCATCTCCCATGTCTCCACCAACAGAAGCTGAAGCAGGAGGGCTGTTTGAGGGAGTGGAGGTCATCACTCCACCAGGCACTGTGTCCAGGTCAGACTCTGTGGGAGTTCGGGGGGTTACGGGGGTGCGGGGTTCAGGTTTAACTATGGTACAG
>JAZGTK010011314.1:0-15704 GCA_036877625.1 Ambastaia sidthimunki | reverse complement strand
CAAGGGTGAAGACCCAACCTTAGTCCCAACAACGCCTGCCCAGGGTATCCAGAACAGCACACGGCCGCCCTGCAGACTGCTACACTGCAAGAAGGGGGAATCCAGTGAACTAGCTGGGGTCTGCACCATTGAGACCATAGTGCTGGAGCGTAGTGAAATGGAGTCTTTTGGTCTGGATCTGGAGATCAAGTCTTCTCCACTGAAGGTGCTGATCACAGGGCTGAGACCAGGAGGTGTTGCAGAGAGGGTAGGTTGGAAGTCATGTGATGTTTTAATAGAACTTCATGCTTGTTTAACATTCAGCAGATGAGCTCTCCAGCATGATTTTACTGATTTATCTGAATCTGGCATTTATACGCATTTCTATGCTTGGATTCTGTCAAAATTTTATTTTGACAGAATATTTTCCTCTCATCTTTCAAGTTAAAAGAGTGATAATTCTGTCATTATTTATTCACCCTCTTTTCATTCCAAACCCATATGCTGTTATTTTTCCATGGAACACAAAAATGGAACATTTGGAAAAATCGTTGCATAGCTCTTGACATACAAGGGAAAATCAATAGTGACCAGGTGTTCAAATTGCTTTTGTGCTATATTTCAAATTTCCTGAAATAAAACTAAAGATTAGTTTGAGCAAAAGACTGAAATTTAAGTCATTGTTCAGTGATAAACTTGCATCTAGCCCGTCTACTTTTCCACAGAAGAAATAACAGCAAATAGGTTTGGAACAGTACTTTTCACTATAGCATATAGCTATAGAGGTGACAGTGGAAAAATAATGCTGTTGAGATGTTGGGTAATACTAGGTGTAGGGCAGGCATCCAAAATATACACAGCTGGTTATGATCAGGGTGAATGAGGTGTCTCTGGAATAAATCTGAAGTATGTTACTGATTTCTCCCCTATTTATTCATCAGGAAGCCTCAGGGAAAATGAGTGTTGGTGACGAGATTGTAACAATTGGTGACACCCCTGTGTGTACATCCACCTATCAGGAGATCTGTGACCTCATGCATAACCTGCCAATCACATTAACCCTAGAAATTAAGAAGCCAATCTCAGGTGAGTAGCTTCCTGGAGTTAACCAATAAGTGTATTTGATATCTTTGGTGATGGATTTCTCTTCTGTTTGTTTGCTCATTAAAATGGTCCAAAATAAGGTTGATCCATTTAAAACATAACTGTATAGCTTTGTTTTTTTTTAAATCCAATAATAATAGTTCTTTCTATACGATGCAATCTGTATAGCAACTGTATTCAAGCAGGTCCCAATTTAATCACAAACAAGTTGTAACCAATCTAATATAAATTTGCTGTGATTAAGAATAGTAGCCAACGCTGTTACAGTATCTTGCTGTAGATGCCCCTCCCTCCCCGCAGACTGTGGTGCACTGCCAGATTCAGTACGAGAAAGCCATGTCCTTATTATTTAAACAGTATATAACAACTTAAACAGTTCTTGTTTATTTTTAACAAGAGACTGTTAGCACACATAAAGTTGCCAGTGCAATAAAGAGCTCAGTCTGTCTTTCCCCTTGCTGCCCTAAAGAGATAGGAGTACTACAGGCTTCCCCTTTCTGGCAGTACCCTACACCAGCTCAAAGGGAACTGCAGGCTGCTGTCTATTTGTCAATGGTGACTATTGATTACTTTACTACCGTAGAAACTGTAGACGTGTAGAGTAACGGCTCTAATGCTTCTTAGTGGCCTGTAGTCAATTTAGTATGTAGAATTATTGCTATTGCTTTGACTGTTGTTTTGCTGCCACATTTGAAACATGCTTTGCAAAGACTTAAGTCATTCATAAATTTTAGTCAACTTCACTGATTCATGCCATTTTTACTAGAACCTGGGAATTTTATCCTTGATGTTGGCATGCAGAGCAGAAGCCTCAGCAAACAACTTTTTAATAGGCCTTAGTCAGGGTAGATGCCATATTTGATTTTACACAAATGAAAATAGAAACAGGCTTTTAATGGGTTGTACTGTTTTTGAGTCCTACGTGTAATTTTTCTGAGGGGTGGGGTGGGGTTGTCTATTGGATTAACATTGCATTGTTAACAGACACCAAGGTACACAACAATACAATCCATTAAATCCTTCACATCCTTGTTTTCATTTGTATAAAATTATATATGAATAAAACCCTTATTAAGGTTCATAGTATATTAATATATTTGTTATGTGTCTGTCTATGTTGGTCTACGCCTGCCTGTCATCTCACATTTATATGTGATTGACGATACTGTACATTGTATGTCCATCATATGAAATAAGCATATGCCCATATATAGACTTGTAAACATGAACATATATCAGCTGTGTGTTTTATTTGAGGTGAATACTATTTTAAGGTCTACCTAGACTCTGTGCCCTTTGAATAGTGAAACACCCATAACAATTTGCATATAAGTTTGTCTGTTTAATCGAATTGAAAATAGAATATTCAAAGGCATCTGCTTAAGTTAAAACTGAGTCATGTCTGAAAAATAGGAGCTGCCTCTGGGATGCCTGTATTACATCATCGGAACAACAATAACAAAAAACCTGTGGATGGTTTTAGTCATGTGGATATGCTTTACCTGAATGTGCTCACTCAATTTGTTTCTCAGAGAGGATTAATTCACATAGACAGTAGTCCAAAGTTCTGTGGAGTTTGGTATTGTGGTGCTGGCTTTTATTAGACTAAGCACAGATTCCTTCCACTAACGAACAACAGACGAAAGTGTGTTTTAAATCAGTGAAATATCAGACTATGGCATGAAATGCAACAATGCTGGTCTGAGTGTTTTTTCAGGATATATAATTCGATACGCAGATTTGAAGGCACATTCCTGAGAATTGAACAGGGTTAGTCGGAACAGTTTTCCAATGGAATGTTGATTTATAAAACAGAGGCAATTTGTAGCTTGTCTTGCAGGCCACAGTGGTGCACTTACAGTATATGACAGAGCTAATCTTGATGTAAAGTCATATCTGGCCTTTCTCTTTTACAGCTGTATTTTATGTATTGCCGTGTTTTTTTTAACTGCATATTTTCTTTAGGATAATCTGTGGTGATCAGCTCACCAGAGGAAATGTTTGGTTATTTTAGTATTTTAAATAATTGTATCATTTCTAATTAGACTGTTTTGTATTGTGTAACCCTGGTTTAATATTTGTCCATATTTGCAGCTGTAGATCGACTTTCTAGCTTGATTACGTCCTCTGGCTGTGAGGGCTTGTCTAAATCTGAGGCACCTAGACCTCCTCCAGAAGACAAAAGCGATATGGACAATACTTTGGAGAGCCCATCATCAGAAGCAAATGCAAAACAGACAGTCTTAGCAATCCACAGCAACAGTGTGCCTGTCACTAACATTGATGATGTCATAACTGAACTGAACTCTGCTGAAAACAAAGAGAGGGACCAAAATGCCTCAGGTTTCACAGACACAAGTGCAAATACAGGAGAATGCAGTAAAGTGGAGGAGGAAAAGACTTCAACCACAGCACCATCACAACCAAATCTTCTGGATTTCTCTGTACTAGATGTGGGGAATAATGCATGCCGTTTTCCTGAAGGAAAGACATTTTTAAACAGTTACTCCAGGAACTTCAGTAATATGGAAGATGACATTGTCACTCAAGGGAAAGAACATGGAGAGGAACCAAGTATGTATAGTCTGTTAGAGGATAGTGGCTCTGAGAGTGACTCTGCCACTGATAGTGCTGTCAAAGCAGAGAAGCCTCAAGGTCACCGTGAAGATCCTCAGGACACTGACGAGGAAGAGGTTGAGCTTTGTTTCAGCACTGTCAGTCAGCCTGCATTCAGCCAGTCAGAGGTCAGTTCACATAAAAAAAACATCACAGATAGCCAGACTGTTGATCAAACTCTCATTTGTACTGATCTTCACAACCCCTCTTCATTTCCCACGCAGGTCAAGAATTCACAGGAGAACAATCATTCTATTTTAGGTGACACAATTTTAAATGGAGATACCAGACATGTTCCCACGAAGCAGGAGGTAATGTGTGCGTCACCAAGAACACCAGCAAGCACATGCAATGCTGATGAAAAATGTAAAACTACTTCAGAACCTGTCAAACTCTGCCAGACAACAACCAGTGTTAGTTGTCCTGTTACTCAGAGCAACCGTCATGTCACCCCAAGGAGTCAGGAGAGGGTGGCTAAGCTGTGCTCAGCTGCATCACTCTCCACAGAGAAACCCAACACTATGCATGTGCCACTGAGGTCAACTCTGTCAGAGCCCAAGGCATCAAATTATACCAACGGCAAATGTAGTGGGCAAGTCTCCACTACACAAGTTTTAAGAGACAAGGAGAGAGAAAAAGTTGTACTAAACTCTAAATCATCAATTTCCCAGAACCAGAGTAAATCCACCACTTGCTATGTCAGGTCTCTGGGAACCAAATCCTCTAACGACAACCCTGTCTCGCCCCTGCTGAGAAATAAGCTCAGACATGATGACAAAAAGTCAAACACTACTTCTAAACTCAAGGGTCTGAGTATTAAGAGTAAATGCAAAGACCAAGAACAGGCAATCTCTAGATTGCCTAGGACAGAAAGTCCAGAACAGAAAAAAGCTCTCAGCTCCCCAAGTCAGTCTCCTAAACTTCATGCCAGGAGAACTACACAAGCGAATAGTCCAAAATTAAGCAGAACTTCTGAGAATAGGGCTTCTTGTAAAACTGACCAAAGTAATTTTAATGTAACCAGTGTTTTGAAGACAAATTCCATTGACACATCTAATGAAAAACTCAAACCTACCAAGGAGGAACATGTTTCAGATCAAAAGGAGAAAGTTCCTAAACCTGAGTTTACTGGCAATGCCACACAGAGAACATTTATTGAGGTTAAACTTTCATCTTCTTCCTTCTCAAATTCTTCATCATCTTCACCTGTCCTGAAACACGAGGAAGTAATGAATGCAAGTCATGTAAATTCAGCTTCAGTGCCAGTCGATCAAGTTGAGTGGAAGGAATCTAAATTAAATTCCTCTCCTGGAGTGCACACGGTCTCACTAGATGCAACCAATTCTTTATCTAGTCCTCTGCAGCAAAATGGTACCATTACGGCAATTGAAACTGCAGAGAAAGTGTATTGTAATGGTCTGGATGAAAGCCCCCTCCAAAACTCAAATAGTAAAGACGCTGCTTCTAATCTCAAGGCAAGTAAATCCAAACTCTTTCTAAGGGGTTTGGAACGCAGAAGCTACTCTACGGACACTAGTGGGTCTCTTGACCCAAACCCTTTCTCAGTTCGACAAAGAATCCAGTCCTTTGAGAATTTGGCCAGCTTTGATAATTCTGTGATAAGGTGCATAGATGTTCCATCTTATGCCGTTAATTCCAAGCCACTTCTCAATCGGAGGCTGTCTGGGTACACTGCAAGCAGTCAGTCCAGTGATAGCCGTTCATTAAGGAGGAGTCTTAGCTCTTGTGTGGACAATTTGAGCTTGGCTCCAACTCCATTGCTTCAGCCACAGAATTCATTCTCCAGTTTGATTGTCACCAATTCTGAATCAACTCCATCAAATGGAACCACAGAGCCAGTTATGAAGGAGAAGGCAAGAAATGGGGCCTCTCAGAACCAATCCACAGTACACACACCACCAGTGCTGCGGTCCCGTAATGCCCGTGCCCAAGGAGGCCTGTCACGCTCTAAACTCAGAGAGATTAGAGCATTAAGCATGCCTGAACTGGACAAGCTGTGTACTGAGGACTTTTCCAGTGACCCTGGAAAAATAATCTTTAAGACAGAGCTGGAGATCTACCCTTGCCGGACCACAGACTCTGTATCACACAACGCACAGTGCAGTGTAGTGACCAGGGTAAACACTGGGGCTCTTGGTTCGACCAGCATTGTGGAGCAGCATGAAAACCAGTCGACAGGATTTTTATGCTGGTCTATAAGGTAAGTAAAGTCCTATATGATACATGTGCAATGTTAAAAATCTGTGTAATGTTGTTAAACCTACAATATATGGTTTTAAGTTCAGCCCAGATATTACTGCTTACGTATCAGGCGCATGTCTTAGTTCTTATGTAGGTGTTGCATATGTGCTCCTGATGAAAACCAGAACCCATTCTTTAATGACCATTAGCTGATAAGGTTTTAATACATTTCCTGGCCTGGGTAATATTAGTATTACAGTTGATGTCTGTGTTGTGTCTCTTTATGACAGCTTGAAAGATCTTGAATCTTCTCCCTTGGACCAAAATAAGGTGCAAGATGTTCTGTGTTCCCTCACAACTAAAGTGAATGTGATGACTCTCATTCAGGAGACGGATGCTCTCTCAGAGGTACTTCTCAGATCTCAGGCATTGCAAAGGGTCTTATAAAATACTGTAAGGCTGTTTACATTCTGAAGTTTAAAAAAAATGGAGTAGATGTTTTCAGATATAGCAGAAGCAATTACAGTTACTGCTTTTGGTTTGGTTTATTAAAACTTATAAATCTTAGAATGCTTACAAAACTGTCACTGTTTAATATTTAATGCCTTTTATAGTACAGATAAAGTGCTTTTAACAAAACAAAACATGTTATTTAAAAAAACAATTATATAACTATTCTTTTCAGCAGGTAAAATCAGAATAGCTGAGTTTTTAAATAAAAAATGTTAATCAGTCTTTTATTAATCTTTGGTATCTAGGTTAAAGATGACATATACTTTGTTATCTTAACCAAAGAGGGTGGATCTGGATTGGGTTTCAGCATCGCTGGAGGAATAGATCTGGAACAGAAATTTATCACTGTAAGCTGTTCTGTTTTTAAGAAAAAACAGGAACTTACTGTTTTGTTTTTGTGAAATTTAGGCTTTCGTATGTAGCCATTTTTACATTGTGTTTGTAACTATAATTGAATAATGCATTACCACCCACATGTGGTACTTGCAGAAACTACTTTCTTCTGGAACATATATTAGACTAACATTAGCTAACATTAGACTAACATTATTAAACAGTTACCCTCTGTTAGACTGGCGGTTTAAATGTCTGTTCTGACAGGTCCATCGGGTGTTTACTCGAGGAGTGGCAGGAGTGGAAGGTACCATTCACAGAGGCGATCACATTCTATCAATAAATGGGACCAGCTTGAGTGGGCTCACACATGGGGAAGCACTGTCCTGCCTTCATCAGACCAGGCTGCCCAGACAGGCATTAGTGGTCATCCAAAAGGGCAAAGACACTGAGCTGACATCACCTAGACCAGAACTTCCCCTTCAGACTCGAATCTGCCCTTCTCCTGGCCATAGAGACAGTTTCAGGCAGAATAAAGCCAGTGAGTATCAGGAATTATCAGAGTAAATACAATAGCTTCTTTAGAAAATGGGAAAATTGGACAAAATTACCTTACATGTGGATAAAATTACAGTAGAAAAAGACTGTTAATCCACTACTTCTCGTAGTGGATTAACAGTCTATGTAAGCAAAAGCAAGCATGTGCAAATATATGTACAATAGAAAAATATTCAGGAAAAGAACTTTTCTGTTGCTAATTAGCTGCTGGGTGTGCTATAGGTGTGGAGGTGGGGCCAGATGGGGCTTTGAGTGTGGAATTACAGAAGACTGCAGCTGGTCTAGGGTTCAGTCTAGAGGGAGGTAAAGCATCTGCCCATGGAGATCGACCTCTTTACATCAAACGGATTTTTCGTGGTGAGTTCCCCACATGTAAACGTTTAAAAACGTCCAGCAGGGGGAGACACAGAGTGTATTGGAAGGGTGAGGAGAAAGCTTAGTCCTTCTCTGAGCGCAGAGAAATTAATTCACAATGAGTGTGCAGGTTCTCATACTGTATGAGAGTTTAGCCAATGGAAAGCTCAGATCAGATGTTCTCTCTGTCACCAGGAGGAGCTGCTGAGCAGTCCCAGGTCATTGACGTTGGAGATGAACTTCTAGCCATCAATGGCAAGTCTTTGCAGAGCCTCACGCACTATGATGCCTGGAACATCATTAAAATGGTCTCTGAGGGCCCTGTCCAGTTAGTCGTCAGAAAACCCAGGACTTCTGTATGACGTCTGATACATTTACACACGTTGCATGTATGTGATGAAGGTGCCAAACTGTGGTAGGCTCTTATTGTACATTCAAATTTTGCATTGCTTTTTATATGTGTTTATTTACAATTTCTTTATGATAAAGAATTTGTTGCACATAAGCTTTTATACAAATCAAGGCTTCTGCAGTTTTGCAGTGGGCTGATATATACGGGGTTTGGGTGTCCTGATTTTGAACTTTGTCTCTTAAGACTTTTTGAAGACATTTAAAACATACCTGTAAAAAAGTGATGTTAATAACTGCATCCTTTGTATAAATAATTTAATTCCAATATTGTGAAAATTGCTTTATATGCTTGCAACTAGTTCTACATCCTTTGATTATATGGTGATAATGTAAACCACTAAAGAGTGTCTTCACACTGCCTGATCTGATGGGTTAGATTAGTTTTTTTTGATCAGCATAGTTTTAAGACTCTGCATGAATCATTTGTTGAGGTTTTGTTTGAACTGGTTTATGTGTTTTTGATATGGTTTGGATTTGTAGGATTTTCTCTGTAATAATTTATTTGTGTTGTTATTGTTCCTTTTAATGGCTCAAAGCTTTTTTGTTTTAATTCATTTATTATTTAATCTTTAAGGTGAAATGTATAATTTCAGCGTCACTAGAAACATCAAACAGATTTGCAAAAATTCCAAACAGGTTTCTGTTCTGTAAAACATTCCTGTAAATCCTTTTGTTGGGCTGTTGTTCTTGCAACCAGAGAGTCCCGCCCCCAAATCACGCCATTGGTTGAGTTAGAAGTTGACATGTCATACCTTTCAGGTAAATAGAGCTGTTTCAACAGAGCCAGTGTTTACACTCCATCTTTAAATACTTGAATTTAATGTGATTATTAACATTTAAAATACATGGTTACGCAGTAAAAGTAACATACAGTACCACGTTTATAATTAGACTAAATCATCATCATGTAAAATGTTAACACTACACAGATATCGTTCTGGTTGATCATTTTCCATTAGCTGTGAATCATTATTTGCCCTGTTTACTCACGTCTGAGATTTTAAAGAGAGTCCTTTCCCTGATAGGATATACTGTATCAGTGCTGTTATTATATTGTACTTGAGTTGTCTTCTGTAAATATTGCAGTTCCCATTGAAATTACTGTAATTTAATTTAGCTCAGTATTAAGTAAAATTGACTATAATGTATATGAAATAAGCAATCATGAATACTTCTATTGTCTATCATTTCTGCCCTTGTGAATAAAGACCAAGTATTTTGTATATGAGATTAATTCCTTTGATTAATGCTATAGTTTTGGGCATAAAGTGAAAAGTGACATGTATTTGTCAGTTACGGTTACCCATAACCAAAATGTTACCTCTGCATTTAACCCATCCTTCGTGAGGAGTGAACACACACACACACACACCTGGAGCAGTGGTCAGCTATCCCTGCAGCACCCGGGGAGCAATCAGGGGTTGGGTGCCTTGCTCAAGGGCACTTCAGTTGCTACCTGCCGGCGCTGGAATCTAACCTGCAACCTACTGATTGCAAGCCTGACTGCTTAACCAGTAGACCACAACTGCCCCACCAGTAGCATAAGGGCTACTGGTCTTACCATATATTAATTGGCCTGTTTTCTTCTTAAACATGCATCAGGTATTAGTTTTTTTCTGTTTATAGATTTTCTTATGCATAATTGGAGCTACCCTGGTTACTGTCCTGTTACTGTTTGTTTGGCTCTCAGATATTAATATTAATGCACTTAATCAGGGCCATATCAGACTGAAGTGGTGCTAAGCACACTTGTGATGTAGTTTATTGTAAGCTCAAGCCAATGTTTGCTTTAAAGACAAAAGACAGTGTACTTTTAAAGTATAACTTCTTACCAATATCACTATAGCTTTCAGAACTTTATTAATTTCAGAATGCTTTTTTAATTTGGTGCATTTATAAATGTTACAAATAATCTTTGTGCGTCATTATCTGCTAGTTTATTTAAACAGTACTTCATTTCAAGTTGATAACTGCATATACAAACTTAATTAAACACTACACACACACACATATACTGTATATATATATATAAAACACATATATTAAATATACATTGATAATAACTTGCTTATATATGTTTATTATTTCTTTATATTCCTGTTTCAACAGAACTTTATGCCTTAAACATATTTTCCAGTTTACAGCTGAGGTTTTGAAAATTCATCAGTTAGAAGATAAAGGGAGTTATGGTGGTTATATTTGTGGAGTAAAATCATCTGTTCAGCCTTTCTATCAGGTACCTGAGCAAGCTTTTCTCCAGCTTAACAAAACATAATGAAATTAAATCAAAACTGATTTGAACATTTACCACATTACCATATTAGTTTATTTGTGTGATGAACTTAGTCAGTATTTAGTCATAATAATTAAAGACCAGTCATGCAGCATAAGGAGTGAAGGGGGTTGGGGAAAAGGGTTGTTTGCATCTTGCTTCATTCCAGATGGTGGCTACAGTCTCATGGGAGCTATCACCACCTGACCTGCCAAGGGTTCACTCATCTTGAGCAGACATTGATCTCCTTATAACACACCTCTGTTTTCTGTGAATAACTGTCTGTGATTTAAACATTGTGAGGTGAGTTTTACATTGATACTGTAACTGTTGTGTCTTGGCATTTAGCAGGTTTACCTTGCCAGCAGACACAATAGCCTGTACCAGCATGCAGGATTATTACAATAAATACAGTTACTGTAACGGTGACAACAACTACTTATAACCTAACCTGGCCTTAAAAACTAGCATTGTCTGATATGAAACGCTACATTCATTTACCAAAACAGTCTATTTAGGCTGACTATCAAAAGCATGGTCATACTGTAAGCCTGACTCTGGCTTATGTATAATTAACATGCACATTGTCTTAAAAATGTATCAGTCAAAAACAGGCCTTTGAAAGAAATGTTCAGACCAGTAATATAAGATACAATAAGATACTTTTGTAATTTAACAGACAACCAGGACTTTTTCTGAATTTACATACAACTATATGAGTTCAACTGTCAATAATAATATTTAATAAAAAAGCTGACACTTAAAATGTCACAAGTTTCAGAACAAGTTTCCTGTTCCCTATTTTAAAAGTCATGTGACCATAAGCCACAACACCTTTGTGTTGTGCAACAAGCACATAAAACTGTACTGTTTACATGCACTGAATCACAATGTAACCTCTGTTAGTATTTTGATTATAGATGTGATGTTTATGCACTTCAGACAAACAGATGAAATGTCAGCTGTGTGGGCAGGTGCATACCTGAAGCCATAGATCAATGACCCATGTGATAGCACACCTAGAATGGAAAAAGCGAGTAGGCTTAAAACATAGTGTCATATAGCTATTAATAGATTTATATAGACATGACTCCACATGTGAAAAAGTTAAAAATGCAGTAATACAAGAACCATGAATGTGGAAAGCTCATGCACATTTAAGCTTTGAAATATGAACTACAGATTCAGTTACAATTTTATCAATTGTTTTGTACTCCATCACTGTTTGTAGATACTTAAGAGATTAGATACAGCAGGTGTCTAATAAATGAATGTGTTTGTAAATTACAATGTAAACTAACAAGTTAATTTATTAAAACAAATTATTTTTTTCCATTGAAAAGTCATAACATTCTCCAGGAAGGCACAAATCATAAAATGTTCTCCTTTGCTCCTTTTTCAAAGAAAGAATTCTCATTCTACAAATTAATTTTCCCTAAATCTCTCTTTTTATGTGCTCTCTTTTGGTCCTCAGAACTTCAAATATTTTTCCTTTTTTAAATTCAGTCTTTGACCTCTTGGTAACAAGATGAAAGTCAAGAGCTATAAATGATTATTGAGACATTGTTTGCTCATTTTTCAAATTTTTTAAATTACATTTCTAAGAGGTTTTAGAATTCTGTACCACTCAAATTCATTGTTCGCTTGTTTTGAACACTATCATTAACTACTAGATTAAATGACAGAGGGTTTTTGGAAAATTGCAGGTGCAAATAAAACAAACAAACTGACCCCTGGGTAAGCTGTCTGACTGTTGTCATTGTAACTTCAGAATGAACAGAAACTCAATAAATCAATCCTCTTTTCTGTGTTTTACTGAAACAAAGCAATGAAGTTTCCCCCCTAAAGGTCAGACGGATTTATAGATGATAATGAACTTTAAATGTGAATCAAGACTTCTTAAAGTTTGACAAACCGATTTGTGTTGTGTTGCAGGGGAAAGCTTCAGGCCTGTATTAATAGGTTAGAGCATTTACACTGAATGCAACAGTATCACAGCAGAACATGGCAGGAAGCAGCCCTGACAGCCTTTCAGTTCTGATCCTGTTTTTGCACCTCACATTTAATTAAAGTGACAGTAAAATATTGATGGGCTTAATAAAAAATATTAATAGATATAAAAAGTAGCAATTGCACCAGAAAATATGTAAATGTAGTCTAGTGTGTAGTCTAGTGAATGTCAGAATAAAGGGCAACACACTATTGCCAGGAGATGTAAAATTACACAAAATCTAAATGTAAATTATATTACTTATAGCATAAGCAGAAGTATGGTTCTATAATTCTAGAACTATTTTAAAGTTTAAATAGAAACTGTATATTATAGAAATTGTATATTAAACTGTATATTTACTTTAGGTCTACAGGTTTATCAGCAATACATAATCATAATACTGGGCTATGACTGGGCATTGGTGTTATAGCAATAGACCTGATACCCAATCACAGCAGAGTAGTGGGCAATGGTTAAAAAAAATGCATGTGACAGCCTTTATGGTCTTAAGACCCTATTTGTTTGTATTCTCTAGGCTGCAGCAATGAAGACCACAAGACCACTAATTTGTCTAAAAGCTAACTAAAAGCTAAGCTAACCGATAACTATACACATTCGCAGTCATCAATTTTTGGAATGCGGGTCGTATTCCAGTGCCAGTGTACAGAAAGTGAGGGAGAGGATTTAAGCAACTCTCGAGCGAATGAACAAATCCAAACTCTCCTGTGTGCTAACAAAAACGTTAGCACACATGTATGCCCACTGGGTTATAGTGGCTTTGTGCCCAGCAACCAATCTGTGACCTCAGTTCCCATCTGGGATCTAATTGGGCATTCAGCATATTGGTTTTAGAAAAATAGGGGTTGGATGGCAACCATTTATATTTTTGCCAAGATTTTTAAGATTTTTTTGTGACGCTAAAAAAAGCCTTGTGTCTGCATGAGTATTGTAGGTAAAAAAACATGTTTGTTTACAATACAAAGCAGCATTTTAAATGGCAGAAATAAATTATTCACATGAATTTGGTCAGACCAATGAAATCACATGTCATCTAATTACCCTCAAGCAAAACTAAAATAATTATTCTCTTTCCTGTGTTACACAAAAGGTGTTACTTTCAAAATGTCAAAACAGTTCCATGCAATGAATGTCAGTGGTGTCTTCATCGCAAAATCACCCTGCTCTTCTTCTTTAGACTTTTAGTTTTGTAGAAAAATTGATCAATGGAGATACTCATGGGAAACATATTGTAAAAGGGAGCCATCTGAATAAAAGAGGACCCTCATATCACACACATGAGAAAACATCCCTAAGTGATCATAATTCCCATTAGGTAATTAAAAGAAATGGTTTTATGGAAAAGGTCATTAAATAAAAATATATAGTATCAATAAACAGCCAATTTCCAGTAGATCAGCAAGAACTTTGAAAATGAACATCTGGCCAATATTCCACTGAATGATTAAGACAGGTAAGGACCAATTTTCTTAGCAAACAACAGACAAATCCAGCTCAAAGCCTGTGACGATGCAAAGAAGATTATTGGTAAATTGGATCTCTTGTTTCCAGGCTCTTAAGCACACTTTATCTACCATGCAGACGTGATAATAAAGAGCATCAGAGAGCATATGTGCTCTCAGAGTCACTAACTGTTTGGCTCACTGTGAAATTGGGATTAATGAACCGAGTTCAGCAAGGAGTCAATGCAAATGATGTGGGAGTCCCCACGAGCACAGGAACTTCTCCTCTGCTCTCCCCTCCATCTCCCTGTCTTTCATCTTCTCTTCCTCTCTTTAAATTCTCTTCTCATCACTGGCCAGCTGGCAGTAAACTCTCCCATATATATATATGTTTTATGTAATGATTCCTGGAGAGCTCTATAAGTACAATTACCCTCAAAAATATCTTTTATATTCACTGCGGTTCTTTTATCACCCCCATAATGGTATAATCAACGCAAGAAGAGCTGAATGATATGTTGATGGCGGCAGTGAGGAATCATTAACAAAGTTCTGCATTGCACAAAAGCAGCAACGACTCCATCAACATTGCATTGAGATGAGATGTCATTTGTGTGAAAGAGAAAATGATAAGTGTGTTTGCGAGTGTATTCATCAGAACATGAAATAAATCCTCAATCAAAGGAAGCATGTAGAAGAAGAAAATGCATTTGAAGCTCAATGCAGGAAGATGGATTTTCCTGCCACCGCAGTCTTCAACAGAGGCCTTGCCTGCTTTGGCACAGCTGGGATGGTGGACTCTCCTTGGAGCAACTCCAGACTGGTAAGCCACCAGCCAAAGTCCGGATGGAACTGTTAATCAAAGTGCCACTAACACAGCCATCCGTCTTTAAGCTAGCAAGGCTACTGTGGCCTAAACTGGGCCCTTTACAGTTTTTCCTCTCTACGTTTTATTAATGCAATTCCTTGATGTTATATAAAATGGACATATTTTGCAATGTCATTATTATTGCTATTATTTATCAATGGGCATGGTTGGATGCAATAAACATGTACAAAAAATACTGTGGCAGCATTGTGGTACAGTGATGGTATCAGATGATTGGCATTTTTGAATAAACTGGGGTATTTTTATATATAAAATTACCATAACTATGTATTATGTTTTAAAATCTAAGAATGCCACACTATTCATTACATTATTCAGTGTGAGGGAAAGCATAAGTGGAAAAATTGTATATGGACCATATTTGGAATCAGAATACAGTATTCCACATACAGTTTAATGGTTAAATGCATTATTGCTGTAGAGACAAAAGGGTTTGTATGCTAGATTCACCTAATGCACCAAAGTGTCTCCAGTTTGTTTAATTAATAATGGCCATTAGAATACAGTAATAAACGCAGCAACGATTAATGGCTGTTTAACTGTTCACAGCCATCAGTTTGTGAAAATACGATGCGTTGCAAAATCCACGATTCTCCTCTTTTTAATATTAACAGTTGCAAAAGCCCATGATGCTGATCAGATCCAGCAAGCCGCCCCAGATCTCAACAGCAGCTGAGTGGACGCGTGGGGAGAAAACACGTTCGTGACATCATCCGCCTTGTTGTCATTGCCGTTCTCACCGGGTTCATCTCGTAGATGCAATCACAGGATTCCCACACTAATTTTCCCCTCCGGTTCTTCCCGTAACGCTCGGACGCTCACGCATGCGTTGGTTTCACTTTAAGACTTGCGATTTGTAGGTTTCGACATCGCCATTGTTGGTTTCAGCAGAGTTATGAGGACAACTGAGGGACGCTTCCGGTGTAAAAGTGATATCTTTATGAAAGCTGTTGCGAGCAAGAGCTCTTTGCTGTGTCGATGCGATCGAGGCTATTGTTAGACGGGATGAAACGGTGACAC
>JAZGTK010011313.1:0-12991 GCA_036877625.1 Ambastaia sidthimunki | reverse complement strand
AAAGATAGAGGGTTGAAACTGAGCACATTACCCCTTCTTCTAAGAGTTCATATTTTTTATTCATAAACTGAATCTAAACTTTATGCATCTACAGTACTGTAAAGTCCAAACACATACATTTCACACATACGGCTGTGATACTATAATGGATATAATGTGTAGTGTAGAATCTATGTGATTTGTGTTTTATTTTGTATATTTTTAGCAATGCAAATGTTAAATGGTTATTCAAATGCTACAAGATCCTCCAGCGCTGTCATAACATGTACACTTGGTGACACAAGGTGTTTATCATCCTCCTTTACATGTAAATTCTAGTACACTTCCTGTCAGTATACCTTGTGTACAAGGTCAGTATCTCAAAAGAGCTTTAAATCTATTGAGAGTCTGTTCTTAAAGAGAGCATTTCATTTAAGGCGTGAGCTTTGCGATTAAAAGAAACATTTTGGCAGTGTGCTATAAAAGCAGGAATCCCTGTAGGAAAAACTCATGCTCTTACTGAACACCCGGCACAGCACACAACATTAACTTAAGAACTTAATGTTCATGATATCATTTTTGTATGCAGTGCGGGTCATTGCACATTTTAATGGCAGACAGACTTAGATATTATTGGAAAAGACATTTTCTTCTCTCTGAAGTCATCCATGTTTAATTCTCTGCCTTGTGTTTCCCAGTCACCCCACTTGTTTTATTTTTGATTGTGTTTTATTGTGAAGCTTCCTGCAAGACTGAGAAAGCTGGTGAAATGGTGTAAACAATAAGTGGTTTAAAATATTGATCTTCTTATAAAATGGACTAAAGTTAAATTGTAAAAAGTACTTCAGAGTCTATGTGAATATATTTGTGTGTGTGTGTGTGTGTGTGTGTGTGTGTTCTCAGAAAAAATAACAACATGAAGGTGAAAAAAATAATAATAGTAATAATTTATAATAATAATTTGTTGTGAACGTATAAGTGACAAATGTTCACAAAATTCTCAATGCAGATTTGATCCATGTTACTCTGTTGGGTTCTTATAGAAGCTGACAACGTATTTTCGCACAGTAAGACTCTGTCAAAAGAGGCTAAATACAAGTTTAAGAAAAGTAGAACGGCAGACGAATGCATAAACTTGGAGATCAGACGAGTGCTGTACAGCACTGTCACCTCACATTTCAGTTCCTAAGCAGAAATAAAATCACATAAACAAAGCAAACCATTGAACAGATAAAAAACGAATGAAATCAGCAGACGAACAAACAAAATATTGCTACAGTCGCGTTTTATGCTAATGTGCATGTCCAAAAAATCTACAAATCAAAGCAGGCATTTGTAATTCTTCTAACACGACAGCATAGCTTGGCCTTGTAGGACACAGCTGAGGATGCCCTGCCTTCAATGTCCTCATCCTGGTGAACATTCAGGGCGAGGTTATACAGCGCCGCTAAACCCTCCGAGTCTGAGTGGCGGGTCAACGTCAATCAGTATAACATCAGCTGACGCACTGGTGAGGGTGGTGACACGGCAAGGTTACATGTCACCCAGTGCTCTGAGCTACCACAGTGTCCATAATGCCCTGTGAACTCGCCCCTAGGGTACAGAAACCATGCAACTGGGGCTCTGTGGGTGCTGTGGGGCTAAACAGGGCTTTGCTATCCCTTGTAGGAGAACCTCTGGACAGTTGGAGTTGGTGGATAACTTCTACATGACCCTGAGGAGGCTTGGGCTGCCTCCAGCCCTGCTCTACATATTTAAGAGTGGATCAAAAGCACAGAGTTTAATTTGTCAAAGAGAGCATGATCTTCAGAACTCTCATTTCAGCCTTTAACCCATTGAATGGTTTCTGTGTCAACACCATTAACCTTGGGTCTTGAAGTACATTTGTCAATCAAGCTGTCTTGTGACACCTCATGCACTGCTCTTGAGGGAATGTGTGGCTGTCTGAACAATTACGTCTTCTGACATTACACAGTACAGTTTTGTTCAACACACATTTTTCTGTTTATTTGTATATGCTTTTAATTTCATTCATGCTTACAGACAGAGAGACAAACAGATATAGGGTGGAGAGATCTTTTTCTCAATTGTTTCTCTGTGACAGACATGAGACATTTTCTGTCGAAACAGAAGGTAAAAATCTCATGTCTGCTCTAGAGCTTCAGAAGAGAGCTCAGCAATTTCTCAAACTGTGCTCGCATTTGCTCAAACACCAAAATATGTCTCAAAATGAATTTAAAAATCTTCTAAAACCAGACGATCTGGTCTATGGTGTCCACAATAATTTTATAAACTATATATTCTTACTAAAAAACTAAACAAATATCTTAAAACAAATATCTTAAATTGATATGATACAGCAACTTCTGAGCACCACAACTGTGGGTGGCTGGATAGTCAAATGAGAACATTCACATATAGCACATAAACACAAGTCTATCCTGTCTGGAAGTGTTTAGTCTGTTCTACAGGCTTTAATCTTCCTTTGGATATTACGGGATGGATCGTGCGGAAAGGCCTCCTCAGAGTTACGAATCACGTTCACCTGGATAGCTGACATTTAATCAATAAACTCCTGACCTGTTGCCATAACCTAAAGCCACGAGAATTCATTTTGTTTCCCCACACTGGCTCTGCTGACCCCCTGCGGACATAACAACTGGCCCCATGCTGATGGCAAATCACCTGTACCAGCAACACAGACAGAGACATGCAGAGAGAATAAACAAACAACACAACGATCAACGTTAACCCTCTATAGTTAAGCAGATTTCTTTTTTCAGTTAGAATAAAGCTTTAGTGTTTCTTCAGACATCTGGAGTGAAATATTTGAGGCTCTGTGGGTCTGTTATGCTGATGGAAATGCAGGTTTAGTCATAGCAATAATGATGATTCATCTACCAATCAGATTTAGATAGACAGTAATCTCTGCAATGTACGTGTCTTTTCTCTTATATTCCGCCACAGGGTTTGTGAGAGAACCATTCATCAAGAGCAGAAGTTAAAGATCTCTGTTCAATTCAAAGGACTATGCTGCCATCTAGAGTTGGAAACCTGTAAAAATATTAAAAGAACAAGCAGACAACCCTAATGGTTACAATTTTCTATGTATATTTCTTTAATCTCACGTGTCTGTGTACATTTTCCTTTTCTAGAACAATGATGTCATTACAGTTCATAATGTTTTATATAATGTAATTTATATGTTGTAATGTTCCTAACTATATAATCAGAATCAGTTTTAAATAGTTATGTAAGAATCCAATCTAGTGTATACACACACACACACACACTATATACATATATATATATATATATATATATATATATGTTGCATATATATATGCTGACCTGCCTCACTCTCTCTCTGCATCTCTCCACATTTTTTGTTCTCTGTCAGTCTGACAGCTGCTCAGTGGCCCAGAAACGCAGCGTGTTATGTCACTCTGTTGCACCGTGTTCAGCGTTGCTCCCTGCATCTGAATGTGATGTAAATGATATGATGTACCGCTCTGTGATCATTTTGGTTTTGTCACATTTGGACGTGCACCATCTTCAGAGAGGTTTGAATTTGATGAAGATATTGTCAAGAGGACAAAAAATGTTCATTTGTCATCCATTGGCATCAATAAATGACATGTGAAACCAATTTAAAAATCAATATAAAGGCTATAAAATTTCTAAGCAACTACCTGAACACACTCTTGGCTATCAGATGTTTCTTTTCTTCAGTTCAGAAGGAAGTGTTAAAATTCACACAGTGCATTTATGTAAAAATAGGTCAGCTGTAGTTAACTGGCTTGCTCATGTTTTTATTTTTGCTGCCATGTACCATATGGGGTTACGTAAAGGTCATGTGATTGCCCATTTTGGGTGGGTTTAAGTTCTATATGTGTGTATGTTGGGGGCGGGGCTTAAAATGTGACATACTACATATAACAAAACATCGTACTTGTATTTGATAATGTAAACATTTACTTTGCAGATATTTATATACCGCTGAATGTCAACAGTTCATTCAAGTTAAAATATGCAAAGTTTCAATTAGCTCCACTAAAGTCTTCCTGCCATTAACACGCTACACTTCAAACACATGCTAAGCTATAGATGAGTTAAAATGTCAAAGAAAATTCAGCGACAGTCAGTTTTGCTAAGGAACAAAGGTCATTAAGTTCTGTGCAGGGAAACAATACAGTTATGATGGATCATTCCAGTGAAACTGGAGACTAGCGCTGACCCAGATAACA
Source organism: Ambastaia sidthimunki (assembly GCA_036877625.1). Taxonomy (NCBI): domain Eukaryota; kingdom Metazoa; phylum Chordata; class Actinopteri; order Cypriniformes; family Botiidae; genus Ambastaia; species Ambastaia sidthimunki. The sequence continues at coordinate 8,765 of JAZGTK010011313.1, read as the reverse complement.
GCCTGTATGTTCATCAGATCATGCAGTCTGTGTAATCTGCCAATGAGAGCACACATATGTCCAGTTCTCAGAAGGACTGCACTGGGAAGGTTAACTATACTGCTGAACACAAATAGCAGGTTCAGTTATCATGACTACTGGAGTCATGTCCAATAGTTATATAATTACTAAAAGGCCTGAAAATAGTTTCCTACTTCATTGAATGATTGCAAGTGTTGCTTAACCCAAAGCACTGATGTCATTAACTAAGTTAATGGTCCACTTTGGAAGTGCTTGTTAATAAAGTAAGAACAATATATGATCATTTTAAATGACTTCACTAAATTCTCAAAGTTACCTGCATGATTTACAGGCCACTGATTATTTTGCTCAGATCTCATCTTTACATTCATATGCTTATATACTTAGACTTATATACATTGACAAAGAAAGAGAGATTTGCACCACCTTTAACATGCAATATGAATCATATTTACTCTAACTTCTCCCTTACTTTGTGATTACATCCCCCCCATCATTTGTCTGCTTAAACAAACCCCACAAGCAGAAAGCCAAGCTTAGACAGAACTGACAAATGTCCCAAGACTCCTCACATCAGTGTCCAAATCTGGATCAGCTACGGCAGGCCCATGTCCTCCATCATGAGCCGCTGAACACTGACCTGCGCTTTAGCCGGAGTGACTAAGACAACCTGAAAAACAACATTGTGTGCTTTGACACAACCCCGAAAACAGACTGCTGGGTCAGATAGACAATTTCCACTGATACTCCGAAGGAATATTGTGAGACAGAGACTGTGAATAAGGGACACAGACTTTGGGCAAATAATGGTTTATGCTTTACTTTGAATCATCCTTGATCAAATTGGTGTAAAGCTTTTGAAGATACATATCGCCATCTTGAGGTGAAACCTAGAAGTGTCTCTGGGCGAAAACGTGACTAACAATGTATCAAAGAATTTATTAGTGGATAATGATTTATTTAGAATTATTAGAGATTACAGATTATTCTTTACTACATTCTAAACCAAAAACAATGGTTACTATAGTTATATCATGGCAATCAAATTTGCTACATATAGCAAAATAATATATATATATACATAAAAATTGTATATTAAGTTGTATATTAGTAACAACTGTTCAAAAAATCTATAAAATAAGGTTATAAAATCGTAAGTGGCAGGAGACTGGCATTCACCTACAGTCTCACCTACACAGCCACATTTCCTGCCCTGACACGTCAAGACGCCCGTATTTTCAACCACACTTAACACTGGGAGAAACGTTATATTACTAGTGTTCATAAGCCTGGGTACTCGTTCATGTCACTACACCATTCTAATGGACACCAGATATTGTACTTCAGAAATAAATCGATTTTATAATATGCACAAACCAACGCACATATTAACTAAACAAGTTTTACTACTTAAATTCGACTTATATGATCGACAGCTACACTAGAAGACCCGCCTTTTCAGCAAGCTGATTGGCTAAAATTCCTGTCAATCAGTGTCTCCTCGCTGTACTAGCATGTTCGGTTGCGATATGAAGTTTCTAATATGACACTTAGGGATATTTTTATCAGCGCGATGTAGCTGTTTTGTATCTAGAAAGGTGAGTATTGAGTTTCAGATCAATAATAAGGCAAGTTATTGAAAACCGAAGCTTTAACTTAGCAGCTGATACTATACATCTAACTTTTGTGACTAACAGACGTGTGTTTACTGGACGCACTTTACACGTTTTACACTTAAGAAATGGTGCTTTGTTACTTTTTGAGTTTCGTTGTAAGCAAGTTTGGGAAAATATATGTTTATATATAAAGTTAAAATACTTTTATCCGAAGTCATTCGGTCACTGTTTGTGTAACGGTTATATGTCCTGTCCCGTTGTTTCCTCTGCGATAGAATCAGCTCTGATTTTCAATAGCGCTTTATTGCGTTTACATGTAGCCCAGTACGAATTAAAAAGTTACATACAACCACTTAATCGGGATGAATTGGCCAAATCGGTTTCAGATTATTTTCTTAGTGCACATGGTATTTTAAACCTTTTCTGATCTATTCGATATTACATATAAATCATCGTCAGATTGAGAACCGAAACGGTAAATTCTGCGCATGTGCAATTGCGACTTAACGTAATTTAATCAGGTGGCATGTGTTCCTCCACTATTGAATACCAATAGAGCTGCACTAATAAACAACGATGCTTTGTTGTCTGTAGTTTGCCTTCTGCAATATGCTTCTCACAACTTTACCTTAAACAAAATTAATCTGACATGCACTGTTTCTCATCAAGGGATGTTAAGATGTTTTTAACATGTAAACTGCAGGCCATGTTTATTGTTCTATGCAATAAGTATGATTTATTGTTGTAGTTGCAGTGATGAGACGTGGAGACCCTCTTCCACGGGCCTTCCAGGCTCCAGTGGACGTGCACGCCAGCGCAGATGGTCAGGTGTACATGTTCAGACACGGACAAGGAGAACCGGATGAGTCGTCTGAGGATGAAGAACTCAACGTGATGGAGCTGCGTCCACGAAGCAGGGAGTCATCCTCACAGGAGAGAGAGAGAGTGGAAATGATCCTGTTAGAAAGAGACATCTCCCATGAGGACAATCTCAACAAACTAGCTCTGCAATATGGATGCAAGGTATGCTGTGTGATTTTATAGATCATTCCTGTTTAAAGTTAGGAATAACCTTAATGTTGTATTGTTTAAAATTGTGCATGTTTCCCTGTAGCTTAATTGTTAGAGCATTGTGTTAACAGCAGAAAGATTGTGGGTTTGATTCCCACTGTCAGTTGCTTTGCATAAAAGCATAAATGTGTTTGTAGCAGCGTATAGTTCATCTTAAAATAACCCAATTTTACTGTTTTAGGTAGCTGATATAAAGAGGGTAAACAACTTTTTTCAAGAGCAGGACATGTATGCACTGAAGTCTATCAAAATCCCTGTTAAGAAGCATGGCTTGCTAACAGAGGCCAACTCTGAGCTCAGGAACCCTCAGCAAAGACCCTCCCACGATACGGTATCGACCAATCAGCAGCCAAACAGTGCTAAAACAAGCATCTCAGGCAGACCTCAGGTGCAGGAGTATACAGACTTTCTTAAGGAAGTGGACAGTGACATAGAACGCCTTATCCAAAGCACAGAGCCACCAGAAGAGGTCATTTCTGGCAGTTCCAGGGGATCTAAACGATGGGGTTGGAGAAATCAGGGCTGGCACAGCTATGGTGCGGATTGGGGAATACAGTGGTGGAACGCTGTGGTTGCCATGCTACTAATTGGTATAGTGTTACCTATATTCTACGTGGTATATTTTAAAACTCAAGATAGTGGTGAGTCGGTAGTTAACAATGGAGTAGTCAACATCTCACTGCCTACCTCAAACAGCACAGGGGTCAACTTAAACCCTGGGAATATAGTCAAAAAACACCTTGAGGCAAAGCAAGGATAAGCATTAGAAAGTATGTGACCCATGTTGCTAAAATGAGTGGGAATGAGCACAGGCTAATTATAAGCTACTAGCAAAACAACTGAAAAACTGTTAGTTCTAATTTGAGGTTTTCACAAAAATGAATTCATTAAGCCCATGTCTAGTGATCCCAATGCCTCAGATACCAGCTAAACATCTAAAATGATCTTTACTTGTAAATTTTGATGTACCTTCTTAAATCTTTCCTTTGTTTAAATAATCCATGGAGAATGGAAAAAGAAAATGGTTTTTCTCTTATCTCAATGACTGATTTCCCTAAATCCTACGTTATTTTAAAGTTTTTATTTTTTATTTGGACAATGTGAAAATAACAAGAAAATGTGAAAATCACATTTTTAAAAATGTGCTTATTGTGACTCATTTTACCAGCGCAGGTCACATATTGTATTGAAATTTCTGTTTATGTGGCCTTTGAGATTTGGTTTGAGGCCAACAATTTTCCTTGGTACTTTTTAGATAAACTTAGTATTAAAAGTATTAAAAGTTGACAAAGTCAAGCTAGTCTGTTTAGCCACAATTGCAACGGCAAATGTCGTGTAGTAGTGAAGGTAGAGTTAAAGAGACATATGAGATTACACTTTACACTCATTTAAGCTGTTGTGATTGGTTTAATTGGTGCTATTGTTGATTGAATCAAATGGTTATAACTTTTAAAAAGAGTTATATTGACTGTTTTAAAAACGTAAGCATCTTTTATCATGTTAATTGGTCATTTAGCTGTGGTCTTGTCAATGAATGTCATTGCCTGATTGCTAATTTGCAGAACAATGCAACGGGATACAAAGCTGCTCAAAATTACAGTGTAATAATACAAACTTCAGGCAGATATTTTGCAATTTGATGCCTGTTTAACTCTATAATATTTCATGGCAACTAAATTTCATATCAATTATTATTCTAGGTAGAACTTTAATGCCATATAGTTTTTAATGTTGTTGTTTTAAGTGACACTATATTGCCAGCAGTGCCAAATAATGGATGTGTATTAAATCTTTGTTGGTCCAGTCGTTGGAAGTGCAATAAAAGACATTTGACTGAATGTTGAATAACTTTACATTAGATCACTACAGCTTTATAACTTTTGACCAGTAAGTGGTGCTACAAAATGACATGCTATATTCTGGAAACAGTGCTAATGATTGGAGCACCAAAAGCATAAAATGCATTTTTAGTTAAAAGGAAAGCAAACACTTAAACTAGTACATTGAGTTAAGAATGCTAAGATCAGATGAAATTGAGACCCAGCTATTGACTTTTATAATGTCTTTTATGTCTTTATGTTTTTAATAAGCAGCATTTTACTGGTTCAGTAAGAGGTATGTAAACATATGGGGAGTAATAATAATAATGTTATAATATTTGAGAAGTATGGGCCACCAACAAATAGTCTCTATCCATAATTAGATTATTTGCAACTATTTTCCATCATACAGCATGTGTTTCCAATCTTTTCTTTAAGTATTCCTTTATTGTCCTGTTCTTTTCCCCTCCACATTAGTGTGAACCCTGTAATTATGACTATTTACTTCACAAAAAATAACTCCCAAAACATTCCCAGCATTTTGCCCGGCTTCATGTCTTGCTCAAATTTTCCAAATTGCTCCAAATTATGAGAATTGTTTGTTTTTTTATTCACAACATCTTTAGAAGTCTAGTTTTGATATTAAATATAAATTAACATGCCAATAAAAGTATCTAATGAATGTTTATTTCTTCAGATGTGCTAATACAGCACAATGAAACGTCCTTTAAAATCAAAAGAACTTCACAGAGTTAAAACAAAAAACAGAAAGTTGAGGGTTTGCTCAGCAGCTGCTTGGACTGAGTTTCATATGATCTCACAACCTAAAACTCATCTCGCACAGACGCTGGTGCTGTGATCCTGCTCCAGGCCTCACAGCTCTGGCCCTGTGCCATGTCTCTGTCTGCTTTCACTGCTGCAGCACAGACTGGGGGTGTGAGGACCACCCCTTCTTTGTCTGCAAACCCCGACCGCAGTTATTACACAAACCTTAAAGCTGCCAGATCAAGTCCTGATGTGATGTGACTGTTCTGCAGTGCTGGATTTCTGCATGATCCGTGATTCATGCTTTGTCCCAAATTTTGCATCTTTTTATGTATTATTGTGCATATTCATATTTTTAGGATTTTTTAAACAGCATGATTGAAATAAGACTGATCACCACTAATACTGTTGTAAAATAACCTAAATCATATATAAACATACACAAAATGTATATATCTGGTAGACAATAGTATTAGGTGTTCTCAATCTGTGACATAAGTGTAGCAAATGTGTTTTTGTAGAGTGTGTCTGTAGAGAAGTTGGGTCAGTCTTGTGTATTTGTGGGGTAAAGCTGCCAAACTGAAGCATGCAGTGAGTAAATAAACAATAAAGACATTTTAGCACTGTGAATTTAAAGAATTGCACACTTGTGTACCTGCCAAAATGCGACATGGCCACAAAAACGTCCTAGTTCGATCTCTCAACACTCATCTTAATGGTAGTTTTGTGCATACAGTACATACAATATCACCCAGTTGGCGGTGTTTCATAAAGCATCCAGCGGGGGGCAGTGTTATCATAAAATTCCAGATAATATATAAACATTCCATGCAGTTATTTTCCTCTCAGGTAATTTTTGCTACGATTTGCCCTTTCGAAGCATTTTTGCACAGAGGAATTTCCGTTTTGAGCAAATAAACATTTAGGTCATACATGTTAAAATACATATAAAAGTATGATGTGAATAGAGCTAAAGTTTGATGTGCACATACTATATAAACTGTAACTTAATTTCAAGTGCATATTTATTGTAACTTTCTGTGGCTTTACTGTATAAATGTGTGTTGATGAGCAATGTTGCAGTGGGAGAGAATAGGGTTGTTTTCAGCTCCCGGGGGGATTGAGCAGACGTGGGGTAATTTGTAGTGTAATTCCCAGCCGGGTTCGTTTTGCAGGTGGCTTTGAGAGCAGGGTGTGGTGGGGAAAGAGAGAAGCAATTTGCTGTCTGAAAGCTGTGAATATGAGCATTGTTGCACCGGAGCAGGTTGGGTCATTGAGCCGATGTGCTTGGAGATTAAGCACGTTTTCGTAGCAGGAAAGGTGAGGGGCTAAAATGCACCAAAACAAGAGAGTGATCCTTTGATGCTGGTCTCCTGTCTCTGAAATCTGAATAATAATTGTTCTTTGTGTTCATAAAAAAAGGCACAAAAATGAAAGGATCTACAAATAGTGATCAGTGGCTGAAAATTGCATGAACTGGATTATCTATGGATCTTTTAATTGTCAAACACTCTTTTATTTCTTTTGTGTTTACAGTATATGAGATATACTATATTTTATATACTGATACACTGAGTCTTTAGCCTGAATTTATTTTTAAAGCCTGTATTAAATATTGGCATGAGAAAGTAGCACTACATGTCACTTGTATATGAGCATCTTAGAGTTAAAAATACACACAAAAACAGATTTCGTGTTTGACTTTAAGCTCTTCTAACATTCATGGAGGTTTGTTCTGAATCCAAGTCAGGTTTCTGTATAAATATGTGCACTTATGTACACCAAGAACACACACTTAGGTTTAGTTACTGAATTGCATTAATGTGTGGACATGAGCTTCAGTGTGTGAGGCAGTGCGAAGGTTGTATAATCACACTCACAAATGTGCGTTTGGCGGTTTTATTCTGAGAGGAATTATGGTAATCTCTAAGGCTTTGGTGCTGATTCAAATAGCAATTTAGCTCTTTAAACCCCCTGCCAAAAGTCTCCTACATAGCTTAAGTCGTACCACAGGAAAAAGCCCAGCGTGGAAAAGCACACGAGGCACGGGGAGAAACCGGGTTGTTTGATTGCTTTAGCAAATTTGCATTTTTGGCCATCTTTTCCCTCCATCTTTTTCTCTTCTAAGGGCCAGTGATTTGATGGTGCAAAGCATATATATGAAGTTCTGAAAAAGCATTAAAATTTGCATTTTGGCCATCTGTTCCCTCCATCTTTTACTCTTCCAAGTGCCAGTGATTTGATGGTGCGTCACATATATCTGAAGAAAAGACCTGAAAAAAACATAAACATTTGCATTTTTGGCCATCTTTTTTCTCCATTTTTTTCTCTTGCAAGTGCCAGTAATTTGATGGTGCATCACATATATGTAAAGAAAAGACTTGAAAAATCTTAAAATGCAATAAGGAGGGTGTGATGAGACAAAAACCACAACCAACCTCACGGACGTGTGTGTGGTCAGACATGTGTTACTCTTTCAGCTGGTTTTTGCTGTGCTGGTGAACGTCTCTCTTAATGTCTTTTGGGAATTTCTGTATGGAAAATCAGCAGAGGACGCAGCTGGCAGAAGAATGTGTGTTGTCAGTCATGTTCAGGCTGTTCTGCGTGGGTGGGGGGTTTTCGGACTCCCCCGCCGTGGGGGGAACCAACGGCATGGCACCTGTTTTACATTCCACCAAGAGGCCTTGGGTTCTGAAAGCTGGGGCTGATTTTGGCACAAACTGCTCAGACATGGCATGTGGAATATAGCAGTTAAAAGCTTTGCAGTGATTCCTATGTGTAATATCCACGTTTCTGCTGCTAATGGCTAAAAGTGACACGTCATGTTCTTTGTGAGAACGTTAAGCAGATAACGCATTTCTAACTAACAGCATGAGAACTGTGAACATTAAGCTAAGATCATGACGTTTCTTTCTGTACTGTCTGTAAATACATTGAAACAATGTGTTACTAATCTTATATTTTTGGCATATTATTTTACAGTGTTTTTGTTCCTTACTGCACATGTACAGTTTATGTATTTATTTTTGTGTTTATCTTCTTTTGACACTAATAACCTAAATATAAACAGGTCAGTTCACTCTGCTACCTCAATTTTTAGCCTCTACTTTATTTATAAATATAAATATATATTATATATAATGTATGAAAAGGAACAAATTGAATTTCCTGGTTGTATTTCAAGCTCTATTGATGACACAAGACACATCCCATAATACACTTCAGTTGGTGAAGGTCGCATGTTATGTTAAGTGCATTAGGTGCCCTTGAAGACATTTTTACTGAAGTGACGTGCTTGCTAGTCTAATCCACAGGTGTAGAGGAGTAACATTTAACAATACAGCTGTAAGGAGTGGATTTAAATTGGAAGAGTCTTTATCTACAATATGCACTCGCTTTCGTCCGCTGGCTTGAATTTGAATGGACTCAGTTTGCTTGCAAATCCTTGCCGAGGGCACTTCGTAACTTTGCA
>JAZGTK010011312.1:3604-15706 GCA_036877625.1 Ambastaia sidthimunki | reverse complement strand
TGTGTGTGTGTGTGTGGTATTTTTGTGTCTCAGGTTGTCTTTGTGAACTGTCATATTTCATTTACCTTTATGTATTTGGCAGACGCTTTTATCCAAAGAGACTTACGGTACATTCAAGTTGTACATTTTGTATCAGTACATCTGTTCCCTGGGCCTCAAACCCACAACCATTATGCTGCTAACGCAATGCTGTACCACATTAAGCCACATGAACACATTTCAACACATAGATCAATTTTGAAGGTGGTCTGATTGCAAACAGACCTCGTATATTTTGCTTGTGTTTTTGCTGCCTGTCATGTGTGATCGTTGATTTATGTGGCTTGGTGGTTTTGAAACCAGCACTCAGCATTTTATGAGTTACTGTCATGGTGCTTTAAGTTCACGTGGTTGGTCTGAACACATGGAGGGTTCTCACATGTTCCGGGTGTAATGAGGAAACTTTAAGGAACCTGAATTAGCTTGTGATTGGCTAATCGTTGCACAGGGATGATGTCATGAAGCGAGCTGTCCATACATGTGTAACAAGAGCTCTGTGTTTCACATCACACTAAAGCTCTGTTCTAAAAATAAGTCGACTGCCTTATACCCAGCTAACAATTTTAGGTTGTAGGAACGTTTCCCTAATATTTCCATTAAATAACCAAAACTTTAGGAATGTTATTTTGAAAGTTCTAGGAACATTCAAAACATCCAGATTTTAGACATTGAATTAACATTATTGCATGGTTTTAAGAAGGTTATTCAAACTATTTTTTAAAATGTAACATTTTTAAAATTTTCTTGTAACTACTGCTTGTGTACATTATATATACTGTTAAAAAACATTTTACTACTGTTAATTCAAACTTCAAATTTTGTGCGTTTTAAATAAGACACTGTATGAAGTTTCCTATGTAGACAGAAGACATCTCAGGAGGTTCTGAAACAGACACAGACTGACTCAGTGACTCTTGGACACAAACTTAGTCAACAAACCACATGGAGAATGTTACATTGCTAAAGACTTGCTAAATATAAACCCTCACAGCAGCTCCAAAACATTACACAGTCAGCAGTATTCGTCGTTTATAGAGTGTATTGAGTAGAATGGGTGACGATGTCTGATGTTGGTGTCTTGGTTGCCATGCCAACTGACTAAACGCTGTTGTTTTGGAATCTATGCGTCATAATGTGAAGACTCATTTCTGTCACACCTGAACGTTTTTTGTTCATTTCCACACCCTGTGATTCAATGATATCAGATTTGTGGGGGTTCTAGTATTGATGGATGTTGATGGATATCACTGAATCTTAAATGCGTAACTTGTTTATGTGGGTGTGTTTAATCTTTTCCTAAATAGAAACCCAACAGCAATCATTAGAATTATGTTGTAGAATTGTAGCATTTTTTAAAGCTGCGAAATATATAAACGTAAATGTCAAATGTTAAAGCAACATTGTGTCATTTCTACAGCACTAGTATAATAGCAGCTACTTTCAGCTGTTTCCAAACAAGTTTGCTTATATCCATCTGACATTATTATAAACCTTAACCAAGGGTTCTTAGTTAAGGCTACTTGCTACAGTTAGTCTCCACTGGTAGATTTTAGAACTGAACCAGTATGTGGGCTAATAAAACATGTTATTCTGAAGCTAAACTAAAGCAGAATTATATTTAAAAAATAGAGCCATATTAAGATTCTTTTTTGTTATTTCTTTACAAAGCCCAGAGCCATCACAGAGACAAATGTAAAGTTTACAAGTTTACAAAAGTATGTTTACGATGTGTGTGGTGTAAAAAATTGCTTTTACAGCAGTTGTACAGAGCAAAACAAACAAACTTGATATATATGATAAAGTTGATATTCCAAAGATCACTTTAATGTAAAAACATCCTTTAAACTGTGTGATTAATTTGTCTTAAAAATGAGTTTTAATTCATTTAGGCTGTCAGATCTAAGCCTGCAGAACTTGAATTGTATGTACACAGACAACTGTAGGAATTCTGCTAAAGCTCTGCATGTGGGTGAGGCTCAAGACAGACATATTTATTAACAGATAAGGGTTGCTAAGCAACGCTTGTTGATTCACGTTGTGTTCTACTGAAGCATGTTTCAAATGTTCACACACACCTCTCCATGCTAAGCTGTCCCAGACCCCGCTAACAGTTTTAGTTTGTAAAAACGTTTCCGTAACATTTCCATTAGTAACAGAAACGTAAAAAAAAGTTGTTTTGAAAGTTCTAGTTTTTTTAGACGTTGTACTAACGTTACTGCTTCCTTATAAGAACATTATTCAAAATTTTTCAATTCTGTAATGTTTTTAAAATGTTATACTAACAACCTTTTTTTATAAAAGAAGTTTTTTATTAAGCTTTCGATATATGTGATAACAATTCTTCTAACGTTACTGCAAGGATATTTTTTAAAAACTTTAGGAGAACTATTAAAGAATGTTAGCCAACATTCTGAGAATGTTCCGTTAGCTGGGGAGTGTCACATTGGTTGTTGTAGCTGTCCATGCGTCTGCTAGCAGATTATGGGAATTCAGTATCTGTGATATTTGATCAGTGGTTCTTTCCTGTTTTCCTTATTTGGTTTCCCCCTGTGGTTCCTGACTCGGTGAAGCCCTGCGGAATGTTGTCGCATTCCAGCACACAGAGCAGAAAATGCAGAAGTTTGGGTGTTTAACTTTGAATGTGTTTTGTTTTGTAGTTGCAACGTTTTGATTTGCAACGTCCAAAATCTCCACCCATCTCCACCCAGCGTGATTGATTTTGGTGTCACCAAGGTGTGAGCTCTGACACCAGGGTGCAGCCTTTTAAATAATGTGAGATTTCACGAGAGTTTCAGCTGTCCTGCCAAAAATGTACCATGTCATTGTCATAAAAATGAACTTTGGAAAGACTCCCGTTGAGCTGTTGAGTTCACATAGACGCAGGTTCGAGTCTGGCTTGCGTATTCTCCAATTTCCTCTCTTTCTCTCCAATTTCCTGTATAATAAATGAAATAAACAAATTCAACAAAAACATAAAGAAATCCAGCAATGTTTGACAGACATGAGTCTGTATACTTATGTTGTTGAAAATGTTGTTGAAAATGCTTATGTTGTTGAAATGTGTGTCTTGCACAGCCTCAAGATATAACATACGAGAGGTAAATGTTCATGTCTAGAATTCTATACAGATAATAAGTTCATTTCAAAAGGGCAGGAAGTGTGTTACACCCTGTAACTGTCTGATTCTGGTTGAAGGTTAAATAGACTTTTGCACAGATTGTTCTTTTGGTGTTTTCACTGGGCTCTGTAGGATCCAGCTGGCAGTGGTTGGCAATGTTTGGCTGGTTTTGGAAACTCACAAACGGTCAGATGTGTTTATGCTGTTTAAAAAAAGTGAGTGAATTTATGATTAAGAAATTCAAATCTGAATCAACTTTTATATGCGTACTTATATGCTAATGCGTATGATTACCAGGACATTATATATATATGTGTGTGTGTGTGTGTGTGTATATGTATATGATGTATATGTATGTATGCATAGGTGTTTTTGTTTATATATGTTTATATATGTGTGTGTGTGTGTGTGTGTGTATATATATATATATTGTATATATTGTGTGTAGTATATTGTGTGTGTGTGTGTGTGTGTGTGTGTGTGTGTGTATATATATATATTTGATAAGTATAGAGTGCTGTTGTCCATATAGTGTTTTTCTTTATCTGTGTGACCTTATAAAGTTGCACAAGTTGCCTAACGAATTTTGTTTCGTCAGTTTCGTCAGCTGTGTAATTCAGATGATGTTGTCATGCGCTCACTGTTTTTATCTTTGACTGCATGCTTGTCTTCGCCTGTCATGAGCTCAGTCATGCACCAGAGGGCGCTGTTCTCACAAACGCATGCTTTACTGATTTGTAGTTAAAATGGCATCCTGTCTTAAAAAACAAACCAGCTCAGCCTTTTGTTTTACCAACAGGAGCGTTTATTAGTATGGTGAGTCAAAGTGAGCAGTGACACAGGCTTTAAAACTACACTGTGTTTCATAATAACATAAGCTGCATGTTCGAGCTTCCGCTAGAATTAGGGCTCATAACTCATCCATTTATTTTCAGGCTCTTCAAATGCATTTGTCTCTCTCTCTCTCTGTGTGTGTTTGATTATACCACCTCTCTCTCTCTCTCTCTCTCTTTCTTCCTGTTGTTTTCCATGCTGTGGTGGGTGTGGTTGTTTGACTTGTATAAGACGCAGTGTTCCTCTGTTTCAGGGTTGATGGTAGGTTGTGCAGATTCCTGAGCAGTGAGTGTTAAGACACACCCTGCCTGATAGGCTTGTACTGAAAAGTTTGTGTCTGCACAAACTTTTTTTCCCTCTGGCTTCCTTTATCTTCTTTATCAGCCTAGACCAACTTCACCTCCTCAAACTAGCTAACTAACTAACCAACCAACCCCCATAACTACCCACCCTAACTTCCTTTGTTGTATGGAGACGGTCTTGTGTTTATTTTCCTGGCTCGCTGTGCAAGAGGGCAGGGCTGTTCCCTCAACCAATCAGAATCCTTTCAGAGTGCATCATGGGTTTGGGGGCGGGACCAAAGACTCTTCTGATCTTTTTGGCTTGCTGGTGGGAGGAGATTAAGGTGTTAGCCTTCAGTGTTGGGTGTGTTTCTGTCAGTATATTCCTGCATGTATTTGTGCCTGAAGCATATCGCTTTAATATTTCTGGACATTGAATATTAGTTACTGGAGGAGGCTCTCTTCAGACTGGATTAAACAAAAGTGAAACAGGACTGCCAGTTTTGCCACTGATGGTATGTGTCTTTTGGTTTTCTGTCTGGTTTCCTGTCAGTCTGTCTATAGCTAAACCCAACTGCGTTGCGGTTGAAGGAAACTATTACAGTACTTTTGGCACGCGAGAAAGTCGATTAAACATGCCTGAATTTGTTTAATGCAGTGAGTTTGAAATCTTACTTTATCTAAAACTACTAGTTAGTTACTAAGTTAACTTTATGTTTACTATATTGGTTGAAAAGTGTTGTACGCCTAAGGGCATGATTTAATTATGAAACATTTTATGCAAAAAAACATTTTACAGTGTAAAAAATGAGGTCAGAGGTTTGTCAGTATGTTCACATTTTTTAGATGTTTGTAGATGTTTTGATGTTTGTAGATGTTTGTAGATGTTTTGATGTTTGTAGATGTGATAATAGTGAGAGGTTATATTTAATGTCTGTGTATGTATATAATTAATGCCATAATGCAGCCCTACAGCCCGTGTCTGATTGGTCACAGATGCTTTCTGAAGGTTAGAGCCAATGTAGTCCAGCCTAGATTGTTCTCCTGGCTTGGTTTGTATCGATGCCATCGTGAGCCAGCTGGCAATATTTGGCTGCTATTTAAAGGAAGTGAGCAACGTTGGGTTGAAGAACTTCATGTTTTAAAATATCATTCAGGATTTCATTGCATTTGTCCCACTTGTGCTACAGCGTACTTTGCACGCTTATGTTATGTGGCTATTTCCAGCAGTTCATACTTGATTGCGTGCAAGTAGCTACTTGAAGCTTCTGAAACAGAATTTGCCGCAGGATGTTACATCATAAATCTGTGATGTCATCGAAGTTAATATAAAAAAAAGCCAATAGTTTGGACAAAAACAGTCACACGTTTTTTTTGCATTTCTCAGTAGTAGTTTTGAAACACTGGACATGTCATACTAATTTATGAGCTTGTGAGTCTTTCGTTGTACAAGTAAAACCTGTCCATTCTGAAACCACAATGCTAACATCACATCATCTGTGTTTTCATTGTCATGATAAAGATATTGTCATCATAGCATTTGATTTCCCAACAGCAGGTCTTAAACAAACATTTCATCCTTCTGTCATGCAGTGGATTAACTTTCTGTAACAAGAGAGAGTTTATGAGCTGGTTTAGAGATGGGTGGAGTCCTGCATTAGTCAGTAGTTTTTAACAGTAGAATCAGACTTAGAAAGCATAAGACAGCGTGGTAAAACTGAACTAGTCCTTATCAGAACTATCAGATGCAGAGTTTGTTGTTTTATTGCCGTTTATGGATCATCAGGTTTAAGATAAACATGGTCTGAGCCAGTGTGAGTTTGTGTGAGGCTGTCATAGAGTTACTGTCAAAAAAGTTAAATATTTATTGAAAGATATATTTCAGTGTATATGTTTTCCTTAAAGATATGTTTTATAAGATATATGTTTTATGTCTTATGGGTCATTGAATGTTGGCAGGTCATGTACAAAAATGAACTATTGGCCCAACCGGATCAGACAAAAAAAGTTATTACTTTTAAAATAATACCAGTGCCATTTATTTGTTTCGGCTATATTTACAAATCAACAATTGTTGCATGCAAAGGGTGTGACCAGAGATTCAACCTGTAGCTCCACCCAGTATTCTGTTTCTAGCTCTGTGCTTTCTGAGCAGGGCATTGACGCAAGGTTTAAACAGGTTGGAGAAGACCTGCATGGTTTTTGCCTCCTCCGTGTTGATATTTCCATTCCTGACACACAAGGATTGTGGGAGGAGTCATGACATCATCAGTAGGGTGTCCTGGGTTGGCCACAGACACTAAAGGAAGGTGTTGTCATGTTTTGTGAAGGATCCGTCACTGACAGATAATTCATAGGGAATGTTGACCATCTTGTTGCTGAGATGTTACAGGCAGTTTTAAAAGAATAATTAGTCAGACTGAAATATTTAGCTCGGCTTTGTAAACTTAGATTAACTTTTTAAAACTACGTGTTTGTGGATAAGACTTTGGGAAAGCTCTTGTTAAACAGTGAAATCGGAGGTTGTGAGGTTATGGTGACCCCTCAGATCTCTGTCCAAGAAACCCATTTCGAACAGAAACTAATCGTTAGCTCTGCAGCATCTTGTGTGAATAAATCAATGAGACTTGTGGTTTGAGAAAAGCTTCTCTTCAACTATAAAAGCACAGAAATGAAATCATCACATCATGCCCAATCAAATAGTATCTTCCCCTTGTTTTCCCACAATGCATTGTGGTTTTTGTGTTTGCTGATCACACAGTGTGTTTACCTGACTAAAAGGTATCTAGGTGGTTTCTGTATGTAGTATAACAAATAGTTCTACACCCAAACCCATTCAAAACCATACACATACTAGGGTGTACAGGGTGACTTTGCTATGGGAGTTTGTCTTATTGTATTGTGTTGGTCTGGGAGGGGTTATTGTATCACCAACCATTAATATCCATCTGCAAAGTCTTAATGAACATCACTGATGGGGTGGGAGTGCTTAATAACAATTTAGTTTTATCTCAACATCGCAACCATCTGCACTGTCGGTACATAACCTAAAACCTGCTGAGCTTGTTAGAACACTTTAAAAAAATCTTCATGTTGGGTGTTGCTTACCAATGTGTTCGCAAATCTAGAACACAAGGACTGTGGTGTAGTGGTTAAAACACAGGGCAGAAAAGAGGAAGATTTGTTGGTTGGAGCTTAGCAATGATTGAGCCCTGAGCTGAAACCATTCGGCCAGGAACTAGAGGAACTGTCTGTATTTAGATACAAGTATTACTTTACATCACTATTTAAAGATTAGGGTAACCACAAGTATCTATAGAGGCTCACCTAGAATAACCGGTTAGTATTACTGGGCAAGTGGTTGTGGTTTAGCGGTTTAAGCAATATTATTAATAATATTTTGATTGTGATTTTTATTGTGTTTTTCTACCTAAAAACAAAGGCAACCTTATAGCTGCATTTGACCCATTTCAAAGCAACTAGTGAAAGTGAGTGATAGGAATTGAATTTTTCTTATGTTGGCTAGTTATTTCTTTATCTTTTTGAGCTTCTGTGATCGAGTGTGTGTATCGAGTGGCTCTTGCAAATGAACTGGCTCTGTGACACAAAGGTTTGCCAAACCCTCTGATGAAGTTTTGAATTCTGGGCATACAGTCATTATTCTGTCACGACATCAACTACCCTTCTGCCCTCACAGCAGAATTTTAAAACCCTCCACAATCAATCGGGCATAATTCTACTGCTCAGCCTTTATATGGCGCAGTGCGGTTTAGATGCGGTAAAATATTTTATTTCCAAAATTTGAACTAATCAGAGTGTCAACTTCTTCTCAGTTCTGCAAAATACTCTACGTGTATATCAGCTGTTTGTTTGCGCTTGTGAACATTGTGCTGGTTCAGTACGATATACAATCTCTAAAACAAGATTAAGACTTTTGCAGTGTTTTTAGTGCTTTTTCTGACATGTATTAACTCTGCAGTGTTGTGTGTCTACAGTGAGTTGCGGTTACCATAGTTACCGTTTCCTGTACGTTAAATGTGATGATGGAAAGACATGATTATTTGTGCTTTGTCACCAGGTTTATGTAATTGTCTGTTATGAAGAACACTTTCAGAAGCGCACACGTGTCTGTAGTGTGTGTGATGTTGTGTGTGCTGGTGGCTTTTCTCTGATTCATCGTGACCTCATGTTTCACACTAAACTCATGATTTGCATGTGATTCTGGCTGTTTGTTGAGCATGCAGCGAGATGTTCAGTTCAAGTAATGGAAGCACTAATGCATTCAGTATATTGATAAAAGTAATGATTATGTTTTTTATAATATTGTAAATGCATCTCTCTCTCTCTCTCTCTCTCTCTCTGCAGTCTCAGCAGACCACACCCACCTCAACGTCACAGGTCTCCACAGGGAAACCTGCACAATATGAGGTAAAAAATTTTTACTAGTTGATGGATTAAATGCCAGAACAGGTTATTCATTGTTAAAATTCAAAGAATGGAAATATATGTATATAAGTAAAATGTAACTAGACACCATTTTTATTAGATTTTTACTAGAATTTTACTGCAGTGTAACTGCAAGTTATTGTAAAAGTGTATTTAACATAATCTGTAAATTAATAATACATCCAAAAACATGTTTAGGTTCATAGGTGAAGTTTAGCAGGCCACACTGAAGGTCACTGTTTGAAATATCACATAACTACAAGTGTGTCTTTTTCTGCACTTTTTAATTTTTTTTCTTCTGAACGATCATTTATTTTGTATAAATTTACACCCACTTTGGACTGGTTTCATCCACCCTGGTTGTTGGTTGACCGGTACTCTCCGGTCATTTAAAGAATTGTTCTGTTCTGTGAGGTTACTGAGTTGGTAGAAGGTGCGGCTGATCGGAGGAAACTGGGAAAGCTTTTCTATTCAGATTGCTTTCCTTTACTTTAAAATGTGGAAAAATGTTTATTGTTCTGTGCACAGAATCAATAAGAGTTTAACTGGCCAGGAGAGCTCAGGCACACAGGAAATTTAGCTTGATGGCAAAAGCTTCAATACTCAAAATAAAATTATCTTTTATAAGGAGATTCAATTACATTATAATCTATTTTTATCTCAAAATATGTTGCACATTATTGCATATTATTGTGTTTAGTATAATTTTCTGAATTTGTGATATGGAAAGTTTGTATATCTCCTATAATGTCATAAAGATATGAGTAATTCCTGTAGTAAAAATACAAATAAACAGGGAGATTAATACATTGAGACACTTTAAAAATGTGTAATTGCAAAAAGAGAATAAGCATATAATTTTTATGGACTCAGAGTTCTTCTCTGTTTTAGACCTATTGGTTGCTGTTTATTGCTGTTTGGTTTCTAAACTGAATAGATCTTTATTATTTGTGGTTGTCTGTAGCCTTTAGGCAGAGCAAGTTTTGGCTGGGATCTGTAATTGTGGATGGTGAGTTAAGGACATTGTGTTTCCCGTGAGAGGTGTCTGCCCCATGACTCACTTTCCTGTATGTAGTTTGAACAGCAAACATCTCCTCATTTGTCTGTAATTGTTGCAGAAACGGAAATGACAGCGTAGTATTTTGCTGGTCTAGTTTATACACCGTAAATCCAACATTATGCAGAACACGAGGATACAAATATCCAACCAGGAGGTCATGAGTTGTGTAAAGAATCTATAATTTACTTCATGTGTGGTTGAAACCATGATCTGGTGGTTAGCATGTTCTTCAGACACGTTCCTCACAAGTGTGACTCTCATCAGACCTCATGATTGAGATTCTTACACCTGCATTGCAGAAAGGACCCACGCAGTCCTCCACGGCAGCTGCGACTGTCAAACCCGGCACCACCCCTGCAACCCCAGCGGCTCCTGCGGTAGGTGCATCTACTGCAGGAGCTGCAGGCGTTGGAGGGGCTGCAGGCACTCAGAAAGGAGTTCCTCAAGTCACACAACAGGTAGACACAATCCGTCTACTGGGCTTGCTGGACCTTGTGCTCTTTTCCACCTTATTCACATCACTGATTCCTCAGGGTCTCTCTGCACTTCCTCAAACCATTTTGTTTTTTATATTTTTTCTCTTTAAAACCTTGCTTTTATTATTGCTTAACACTAACACAACACTTTTGGCGTAAAAAAAAAAGTTTTCTTTAAACATCTGTACTTTTATCCATTCTCAACCTTTTCCAAAAGATGGCCATTTTGTTTACAACCAAACAGGTTTTGTCTGCAATCGTCTGCTGGTGTTTGGTGGGACGGTGGTGTTTATTCCATCAGCGCTAAACTCAAGCTCTCATGACTACTAATACTGAACAAATACTGACCACATTCTTTACTGTTTGGGGATATCCAAGTCTTCTAAAGCAGTAAATCAGTGTCATGTTTCTGTCCTGTCCATTTTAAACTACATCTGCAAACCATCTTCATTTGGTTTTCCTCTTATCTTTTTTGGCTTAATTCATGCTTCAGTCCTATTCGCTGTATAATTGTTGTGGCTCCGCCCATCGTACGTTTCTTACACATGCAAATTGATTACAGGCCACAGTCTCTAAACCCACTTTTGTGAGCCCTGGAACTGGACCCACGGGCACGACCGGTGGAGCGGGTACGAAGCCCACAGACCCCGCAAAGGCCCAGGTACACCCATAAACAACATGTTGAGAAGATGTTTGGCTTCTGTCGTCTTCTTTCGCAAACAAGTTTCTATCTACATCTACTAACTTTCACACCTTTCTTGATACCATTTTTCTGCACAATAAACGTTGCTGGATTTTACACAGCCTGGCCCTGAACACTTGTTGACTTTGAATTCTTCTTTTGGTTGGATGGAGGGTTCAACCTTGATCACACGTGTACCTAAATATCTTCTGAATCTCATGGCATTCAGCTTACACATCTTTTTATGAGAAGTTGCATCAACGCATTGCTTACAAACTCATCTTCTGCTTCGTTTCGGCTGCCCAATCGCTCGATGTCGCTTAGAACCTTGTATGTTTAAAACTGGTGGTAATTGTTGAAAATATGGTGCATCTGCTCAGAGTACAACTGCTCCTTCATCCAAACCTGGACCTGCTAAGGTGGAACCAGCTGTCGGAAAACCATCCGCCTCGGCTGGTTTACCTGGAAGTGGCCTGAAGGAGAAAAGTGGCCAAAAGGTATTTATAGAAAGATGAAGGCTTCTCTGGAGTGCATTTCTCTGAAGACCAGGAGTTGTCAACCTTATTTATCCAGAACAGCACTGCAGAATGTTTTTACAGTGTTAGACATAATGTGTTCTGTTGAATGTTCTCTTGAAAAACACATTGAAAAATATCAAATGTAAAAATTGACAGCATGAAAATGGCCTAGTTTTAAACACATTGTCTTTTCAAAGTATTGTTTATAAATATTGTTGTGTTGGCTGTATTTGTGAAGCTCAATTATGCAAATGATGCTTATGAAAATTCACCCATATAAATAAACACATTGTGTATGTGTCTCAATGATGTATGAGAGACATCAGAGAGTGTATCAGTACAGCAGTCCAGTCGTGTCAGTGTGGACCATAATGATCATATTTTGGTCCATAGGTGCAAACTGAAGTAGGTCCACCAGCACCGAAAGCCAGTGCAGAGGTGAGTAAACTTTCAGACCTTCTGTTTGTGGTTTATTGGTACAGGCAATGTTCTCAGAACGTTGGTTAACGTTGTTAGCTGGGGTGGTTGTTTTAAAATGTGTTTTTTTTTATATTGTGTGTAGGCTGATCCATTTGATGCTTTGGCTGGTACTTTACCATCATCACAACCTGTGGCTCCTAAAGTTCCACGGTACAGTGGACCAGAGGT
>JAZGTK010011310.1:0-15709 GCA_036877625.1 Ambastaia sidthimunki | reverse complement strand
AATTAAATAATGGTGGAAAACCAGATGAGTGAAATTAATAAAAACTAGTTTATTAGTTCTGGTTGAAAAAGATTGATAAGAGTAATGTATAAATATGAGACCCAAAACTTATAGAGATCAGAACCCAGCTGCTGTTTTCTCAGCTTTGTTGTTTAAATCAAT
Organism: Ambastaia sidthimunki; assembly: GCA_036877625.1. Classification (NCBI taxonomy): domain Eukaryota; kingdom Metazoa; phylum Chordata; class Actinopteri; order Cypriniformes; family Botiidae; genus Ambastaia; species Ambastaia sidthimunki. The sequence goes on along the minus strand of JAZGTK010011310.1, from coordinate 15,547 downwards.
AAAGTCTTATTTTGATAACTGAAACTTTGTTTTTTGGACTTTATTAATAAATTTGTTAAGACCACTAATTGCTCCACAACACTCTGAGAGGATGGGGATATTTTACTGTTCTGCACGAGGGGGTGGGAAGGTGGTAGTGTTCTCTAGTAGTTCTTTGCTGCACCGATTGATTGTATTGAAATGTTTGAGTTTAATTAAGACGGATGGGTTTTTCCGAAAATGTCTGTTTGATTGTTATATTAATGATTGTATAAAAAGGGGGGAATAAATATTAATTTTGTAATTTGGAATGTACGAGGAATGGGCACCCGATAAAACGTGGTAAACATTTAAAATCATTATTAGCAGATATCATTTTTCTTTAGCAGTCTAATACTAGACCAAATGAGCAGTTACGACTCAGGGCGAATTGCAATTCTCAAGTATATCAAGCCACTTTTTCCTCCAAAGCAAAAGGTGTAGCTATTGTTTTCAAAAAATCAATTTCATTCCGTTCCCATTCAGTGATGACGGCCCCAGCTGATAAATATATTATTGTGTCAGGACATATTAATAATTTTCTTATTACATTATTTCTTATTACATATATCTTATTACGTTATTATTACATATTACAATGTGTATGGGCCCAACATGGATGACCCAGCTTTTTTAGGCGATTGTTTGGGCTTCCAATATCTCGACTGTTCTTCGTCTCGAGTTCCTCCTACTATGCAATCAGCTGGGGTTTTAAATGGTCTAATTAAATCCATGAACTTTGTGGATGTATGGAGGCTGTTAAACCCCACTGGTCATGATTATTCCTTTTTCTCCAATGTTCACAAGTCCTACTCTCAAATCGACTACTTTATTATTGACTCCAAACTTATTTAGGGGGTTGTTCATTCAAAATATCATAATATTTTAATTTCGGATCACAGCCCGATCTCGCTGAGTTTAAATCTATCCTCCTGTAACAGGGATTCAGGAGACAAAGGATCCATCTGCAGCTTTTTATTGTAAACAACGTAATCAGACAGGCAAGGGTCAACACCAGCAAACGGGAATATGGGGAACATCCAAAAGAGTAATCAAAGTCCAGGCAAAGGGGTCGAGGCAGGCAGCAAACAATAGAGTAATCCAAAACGATAGCAGGGGTCACAAAGGCAGGCAGCAAGAAATCCACAAACGGTAAACAGTGCAAGGTAATACACGAAATAACCATCCATAGTAATAATGCTTAGAAATGTTCCCAACGAGTGACAAACAAGACTTCGCACTGGTAGTGCGAACGAGCATAGTCTATAAACAGTTCGTGATTGTTCGAAATGGCCGCCACCTGTGAGGGGCGCGGCCCAGGTACGGGGATTATGGGAATTGTAGTATTAGAATTCGGGGGACGGCTCCCGCTGGCGGCCGCTAGAGGGAGCCACAGAGGCCGGATTCGTGACACCTCCTTACCAAAGACTCAATATTGCTGGCAGTTTAATCCCCACCTGCTAATGGATAAACAGTTTTCCTCATTTTTGACTGAACAGTTGAATCAATTTTTAGTGAATAATGATAATGGGGAAGTGTCCGATTCTTATCTGTGGGAAACTTGGAAAGTGGTTTTGAGAGGACATATTATTGCTTTTGAATTTTCACGTAAGAAAGACAGACGTAAGCGGTTATCCGAGATCGAATCTATTCTTCCTTCCTTGGAACAATTTTTTCGACAGTCTAATGCGCAATCTGACCTCACAGTGATTTTAAAACTGAAATATGAATACAATTCGATTTTGAGTGATCAGATCTCTAATTTACTACTGAAGCTTAAACAGAAACAGTTTCAACTCAGTGATAAAGCCGATAGTCTTTTTGCTCGTCAGCTGAAGGGGGCACAAGCTAGCCGCGCCATTCACCAAATAAGAACCAAATCCCTATGTAATAGGGATTTGGTAACACATCCTAAAGAGATTAATAACTGTTTTGCAGAATTTTATGGGCAGCTTGTTTCTTATAATTGCTCAGAGGGGCATAGCTTTCTTAATAAAGTGAATTTTCCAAAACTTAGCGATAGTGCCCAAAAAGAAATTAGAGGAACCATTTAATCGGTGTGTTTTTGTGCCTAACTCCCTTGCCACGGGAAAAGCTATGGGTCCAGATGGGTATGGTGTGGAATTTTATAAAGCCAACGCAAATGTATTGGCTCCTCGATTGCTTCGAATGTTAAATAACTCTATTGATTTGGGAAAGCTCCCAGATTCTTTATATGAAGCACAGGTGTGTCTTTTAAGGAAAAAGGATAGAGATGATTGTAACATAGACTCAGGATTCATGGGATCCATGTGCAGCGTTCTTTATTCAGTGTCAAAACAGGCAGAGGTCGGAATCAGCGAACAGGTATATCAGAGGTAATCATACAACGTAAACAAAGTCCAGGCAGATAATCAGGGCAGGCGGCAAACAACAAGAGTAATCCAATAACAGGCACAGGTCAAAAGGCAGGCAGCAAACAATCAAACAACGGGGAGACAAAACAGGTAAGTGACAGGTAAGGCTTTCCAGGAAAATCACTCAGTAATGATCACCGTGGCAAATCAAGACTTCGCACAGTTCAATGGAAGTGGTAAGTATAAATAGCGTTCATGATTGGAAATGAGGAACAGCTGAGAGGGGCGTGGCCCCAGGTGATTGCTAAGTTTTTAACTATTCGTTTAAACAAACATATGGACTCATTAATCCATTCTGACCAAACCGGCTTCATTCCAGGGAGATTTTCCTTTTGTAATTCACGGCGTCTATTAAACATTTTATATGATAAGCAATCCAAAAAAGCTAAGGCAGCAATCCTGTCCCTGGATGCGGAAAAGCCTTTGACCGAATTGAATGGAGCTATATGTTCTCTGTGTTAGACCAATTCGGCTTTGGAGAAAATATTATGCAAGTGATTAAAATGCTCTATTTGTTCCCTAAATCGGCAATCCTTACAAATTCAGATCGGTCCGCTTTTTTTCAGTTACAGCGGGGAATGCGACAGGGCTGCTGTCTAAGTCCGTTGCTGTTTGATCTAGTCTTAGAGCCCCTGGCTATTTATTTACGCACCCATTCTGAGATTAGGGGTATGCCTTGTGGCAATGTTGAGGTTAAGCTATCCTTATATGCTGATGACTTAATATTATTTTTAAAATTTTAGCGTTGCCCACCTTCCGTCAATGCTATTGGGCAGCTAACTTGACGGCAATGATGTTTTGGGGTGAATGTGACCAAATAGCCGATGACCAGTTAGACATATATCCCAAATGGCTATATTTTGAGGCTCGTTCATTGAGTAATAACTCATTACCTGAAATCTTGTGGTCAAAATCTATATCGCTGAGGAAGATTCAATGCAAAAATGTCATTGTTCTCAACTCTATTAAAATTCTAAATCAAATAAAGACGATTTTAAAGATTGAATACCCCTCCACGTACCTACCCATCTGCAATAACCATGATTTTTTACCCAGACAACTTGACTCTGTTTTACATCTTGGAGGGACAGAGGACTTAGTCTGGTTAAAGATTTCTATGTAGAGGATGAGCTGGCCACATTTGAACATTTATATAAAGCTTTTGGTCTCTCACAGTCTAATTTTTTCCATTACCTACAGGTGCGTCATTTTATCAAACACACCTTTTCCCAGTTTCAGAAATTACCTTCAAATCATGACATATATAGGCTCTTGAGACAGTCACCATTGGAAAAACTTTTGGTGATATATGTGTGTTTGTCTCATACTATTCAATTTCTACAGAGCACCTTAAAGATGCTTGGGAATTAGGGGGAATTAGGAAAGGAAATCTCTGCCTCTATTTGGGAGGAGGGACTGAGACAAATTCATTCCTGCTCTATTAATGTGCGACTACAACTTATACAATTTAAAGTAATGCACAGATTACATTATACCAAAGCTAAATTTAACAGGTTGTACCCCTTTGTCTCTCCTTTGTGTGATAGATGCAAAAGTGCTGACGGGACATACGGTCATACATTTTGGTCCTGTCCGGAGGTATCCAAATTTTGGAAAAATATTTTTAGCCTTTTTTCTTGCGCTTTTGAAAGTAAGATTAATATTGCCGATTTGGCGATATTTGGATGCTTAGAGCAGACACTAACTTTGCCACAATCTCAACAATTCCCCCTCATGTTTGGCATGGTGCTGGCCAAAAGAATGATTTTGATAGAGTGGAAATCTGCGACACCTCCAAATTTTTTTAAATGGCTGGCTGAAATGGTTTCGGCTCTTAAACTTGAAAGGATACGTTTCTCTAGAGCGGGCAGGTTAAAGTTGTTTGACAAAATCTGGGGCCCTTTTCTCAGATCTATTTTCTAAGGATGTTCTTGATTTTGTTTTTCCTCTATTTCCTCCGCCTTTTCTGTACCCTTTTTCATTTCCTGGTCTGGCTTAGGATTGTTTGATGGGGACATGTTATTACTCATGAATATTTGGTGCATGGGGGTTGGGAATGGGGAAAAGTGTTGTATGTGGTAATTATTTTAAATATATTGTAATATATTGTAACTATATTGTAACTATGCACATGTAATATATCATGGAGTGTTACGTTTTTGAAAAAGAAAAAAATGTACAAATAAAGTACTAAAAGTAAAGTAAAAAATAGTTATGTAATACCACTAATAATATTGTAATACGTGAAAAAGCAAACATTGTTTTTTAATTTAAGCTTATTAGTGGTGCTTGCAAAGCAAAAAATCACTATTACTCTCCTGTATACTACTTTTTTTCTGGACAAAACTCGTAATTCTTCCCGCACCGTTTGTCATAGACCCATGAATTAGGGGTCAAATCAACAAGCTTATTGAAGAGAGGTTTGATGTGATTTTTTTAAGTAATTGGGTGTACAATGTTTTTAGGGCATACAAAAAGGGGGCAAAAAATTCCTTAAACTTAACATTGGGCAGATCTTTGTGATGTCATAGCTCCGCATCAGAATGTCGTAGAGACTTGGGGGTGGGCTCATACTGCTCTGCTTAGCAAGCAGCAACAAATGATGACATTGCAACTTTATAGCCACACCCTAGCAACCAGTTACAGTACCCTAGGAACTGCCCAATTGACATCCATTTAAAAAGGTGAGTGGCATCAGAACACCGTAGAGACAAGTGTGTGGCTTCTTTTGACTCAGACTTGCAAAGAATCTTTAATTATTACCATGGAAACTGTCCAGCCATGCTCTAGCAACCATTTACAGCACCCTAGCAACCTCATAACATCATGAATAAGCCATATTGTAGTATGGCTATCATGCTAAATCATGCAAACATCATGCCAAGTCATGTTAGCATCATGCTAAAACATGCTAAAACGTGCTAGCATCATGCTAGTTGATGTTGAAACATGCTAGCATCATGCTAAAACGTGCTAGCATTATGCTAACTGATGCACAATTGTACTAGCATCATGTAATTGATGCTAAAACATGCTAGCATCATGCTGAACATGCTGAAAACTTGCTAGATTGTTAAAAAAATATTTTAAAATATAATGTTCGTCCATCGTTTTCGGAGAGGACCTTGACATCTAACGGGATGTGGGCTGTCCATGGTGTGTCTGCAGGTGGCTGGTAAGGCCGATACGGGCACGGAATGTTCTGCCACATGTCGGGCAGGCATGTGTGGGTACCACTGTTGCAGTATTTGCAGCTCTGGCTTTGTGGAGTGCACACTTCTCTTGTGCTTCTGGCTTCAGATGTCTGGCAGCCTTAGTGGGTCAGCATGCACCATGTGGATCGGTCTTGTGTCAGGGTTTCCTAGGAGGTGGTGTTCATATCCAGGGACGTGAGAGAGCCTTTTAGTGTGTCTTTGTATCGCTTCTTTTTGTGCGATCGCTTTCCTTGAGACAGCTCACCATAGAAGAGCTGTTTGGGGATGCGGTGGTCTGGCATCCTCACAACATGGCCTGCCCAGCATGTCTGGGCCTTCATCAGCAGGGTGTGAACTGATGAAAAGGCCTGCTCTGGAGAGGACTTCTGTGTCTGGCACTTTGTCCTACCACTGGATCCTCAGAAGTCTGCAGAAGCAAAACGTGTGGAAGTGGTTAAGTGCCTCCTGTATACAGTCCAAGTCTCACTGCCATACATCAGGGTAGTTAGCACTACTGCCTGGTAGACTTTAAGCTTTGTAGCAAGGCTTATTCCACGGCGGCCCCACACAATTGGTCCACTACTTGCAGCTTTTGTCCCTTCACTGTGGTGGTGGGCTGTTGGTGTTGGGCTTTTGGGGGTGGCTGGTGCATTACTTTGGTTTTCTTTGTGTTGATGGGGAAAGTTGTCGCATGCTGCTGCGAATTTGTCCATGCTGGCTTGCATTTCCTGCTCTGATCCAGCATTCAGGGCACAGTCATCAGCAAAAAGGAGGTATTGCAGCAGTCCCCTTTATCTTGGTGACAGCCTGGAGTCTTCGCAGGTTGAACAGTTTCCCATCAGTCCTGTATCTCAGGCTGACTCCCAAGGAGCTGTTCTGAAAGGTGTCTGACAGCATGGCTGAAAACATTATGCTGAACAGGGTCATTGCCAGCACGCACCCTTGCTTGACACTGTTTGTGATGGGAAAGGCCTCTGAAGCTTCTCTGCTGTCCAGAACACGAGCCATAATGCCGTTGTGGAACTGACATACCGTCAGGATGAATCTGTCAGGGCACTCAAACTTCGACATGATGCGCCACAGACCTTCGCGACTGACAGTGTCAAAAGCCTTGGTGAGATTCATGAAGATGGTGTACAGTTCGCAATTCTGCTCTTGACATTTCTCCTGGAGATGTCGGGCTGCGAAGATCATGTCCACCGTGCCATGCTCTTTGCAGAAGCCGCACTGTGTCTCGGGTAGTAGACCCTTTTCCAGGTGGTCAATCAGGCGATTTAGCAACACTTGTGCAAGGATCTTTCCTGCAATGGAAAGCAGTAATATTCCTCTATGATTATCACAGATTTCCTTTCCTCTTATAGAGGTATACGATGAACGCGTTTTTCAGTTCCTGAGGAATGGATCCTTGATTCCAGAGGGGAATGAGTTTGTCGACAAGCACTGCACCACTAGCCTTATAGACCTCCCCAAGGGATCACGTCAGATCCTGGGGCCTTGCCATTGGACAGCTGGCTGATGGCCTGTAAGGTTTCAGTCTCTGATAGTGCGACGTCCAGGCTGTGGTTGATATCCACCTGGGGCATTATGTGAATCGCCTTGCTATTGATGGAGGATGGGCGGTTCAGTATGGATCGGAAGTGCTCAGCCCAATGCTGTAGAATCAGAGTCTTCTCAGTAATGAGAGTTGCACCATCAGTGTTCAGTAGAGGGGAGCTCCCTGAGAGCTGAAGTCCATACAAGGATCTGGCATTGTTTGGCATTGTCTCTATCATACTTCTTGTCTCTATAACTTCTGGATTTAATGTGCTTTGGCACTCAACCAGGAGCCCTGCATATTGCGAATCTTGCTCTGTATGATCCTGCGAGTGTTGTATAAGGCATTTTTCTTAGCTGTTAACGATGGGTTGTTCTGATGAGCATGGTGAAGGCGGTGCTTTTCAGCAAGTAGGGCCTTGATCTCTTCATCATTTTCATCAAACCAGTACTGCTGTTTCCTGTGTGAGGGTCCAAGAACCTTTAGTGCAGAAGAGTGCACAATATCTCAGAAGCGTTCCCAGTCCTTCTTAGCATTTTTCTTTAATTGCAGCTAAACAGTCAGCACTCGACATTGCCTTGGTTAACCTTACATCCTGTCTGTCTTTCCTTCGCACGATAATATAATCAATGAGATGCCATGTCTTTTTGCAAGTGGGCAGGCAAAAGATGGTACTGGTGATGATCAGATCATGAGGCGCACATGTCTTCAGTAGTAGTAGGCCATTGCTGTTACATTTGCTGATTCCATTTTTTCCAATGATGCCATTTCAGGCAGGGTGATCGAACCCTACTCTCCCGTTGAAATCGGCAAGTAAAATCAGCCTGTCTGTGCGCTTTATGGATGAGAGTAGGGCATCGAGATCTTTATAAAACTTGTCCTTTACTTCATACGAATCCGGCATTTTGGGTGCATAGGCACTGATCAGTGTGGCTTGCTTTCCACTCGGTAGTGGGAGATGCAGTGTCCTGAGTCGGTCATTCACGCCCTTATGAAGACTGGCAAGTTTGCGGACAAGATCATTCTTAACTGCAAAGTCAACCCCAGATTCAGGTCATTCGTCAATGCTGCGTTCACATATTGATGTCAAGATGTCAAGACTTGCACGTAAATTGGATTAAAGTGAGGGAGAGGTGCGCATAGTCAGCCTCGCTCTTTCTTCCCAGATTCCATCTTGCTCCAATAACAGGACAGAGTCCTATTATTGATAGAGTCCTTTACTATCTAGTTACTTCTAACATATAATAATAATGTATATTTAATAGTAATTTTAAATATAATTTTTGTTCAGTTTTATTGATTAATTTAATTGATTAATAATGTGTGTAAAGTGTTTCTTCAAATACTTTGAAAAGATTTGTTTATCTTACATACCAGGGATTTCCATTATAGTAAAGCATTATTTCTTTTTTTCATTTTCTTCTCTTCAAATGTTCAAATGCTCTTTCACGTTGATCTACATTCTTTGCTGACATGCAACCCTGATGTCTACAACTCACAGTTTATCTCACCATCTTTCTCTCTCTTTCTCTCTCTCTCTCTCTCTCTCTCTCTCTCTCTCTCTCTCTCTTTCTCTCTCTCACTAAGCTTTGCATTCAACAACACAGCCCTCCCTCCAGTGCTACACAATTATAATCTAATTGCTGCTCCTCTTCCATAAAGTTTTAGTCTTCAATAATAAATAAAGCTTGGCCTGTTACATGGGAAATTAGTGCAGGCCTCATAAACGCTATGTGTGTTTTTCTAGGAGATTCAAGGAAGTAAACTGGCCTCTTTTCTTCCCAGTGCTCCCAGATTAGTTCCAGCCATGCTGTATTTCCTGTAATGCACTATAGCAATACCCCTAGATTTAAAGTTGTTGATAATACAATGTATTGGTTTGCTGAATCTTTAAACTTACTTTCATTTTTGCCACTCATTATTTTTGTCTATTCTCCTGAAACATTACTGGCTGCCTCTCAACTATGTCAGCTCTTTGATTTGTAGTGTCCGGTATGACCAACTTCTTGGATCATTCATGTATCGTAAAATACCCTCCTTCATTTAAGACCCCGGGCTCCATGGAGTCTGGAAGCAAACTTTCCCTCCAGATTGTTATCAGCATGTCTGGCACCACCAGGACATTTTTTGACACCCTTCTGATCTTTAAAGGAATTCCATTGGAAGGAAAAAATAATGGTAACATATACTGTGTCAAACTATGATTTATTACTCCTGTTTCATAAAATGTCCAGTTGTCAGTCAAGAGTATGTACATGTCATTCATATTATTTATGGACAATTGTTTTATGCTGCTCTAACCTTGGAATCTGACCTCACCATATGGAACTGACCCCACCTTTCTACAACAGATGTTTCCTTCCTCCCTTCCTTTCTCCCAACATCTTTGTAAGCAAGTAGGTATAAATGTCTAAAAGTTTTGAAAAAAAAAGTTTTTTTCCCTTAATTTAAACACCTATGTCCATCTGCCTGACATCCTGTGGGTGTGGGTGTACAAAAGCTATGTCTAGATGTTCATAACATCTCACCTCGGGTAACGACACAGTGTTTTTATGTGACTTATTGGGGTTGTCACATAAAATATATTTTTAGATAAACTTTACATTAAGGGTATTAACATAAACTCTAAACTTTGTGTACTTTTACAATAAATGTTTCATCACTGCTTTATAAGGTATCTTAAATTAAATCTGTATGAGAGTTTGCAAAGACTATTTCATTTTAGATACATTTAAAATAACAATACAACCATCATAACCCTGTTTAAAATATGGATTGTTTTGCCTCATTTTAAATTAAAACAATGGCATTTACAACATTTAGTTAAACACACACATCTCACACATCTTATTTAACATCAACTGTGTCACAATAGCTTTTGTCTGATGGGGCAAGGGGTGTGATTATGCTATCAGCTGTCTTTTGATGTCAGAGTCTCTTATAAAAACATTCACTTTTCATTCAAAGGTTGCTTGGAAACTTGTGCCATAGACTATGTTTTAGTTTAGTGTATTGTACTCTTTCTCTAGCAGCCTTTTTGTAATTGTTCAGATATCTCAACAACGGTTCAGAGAAACTCAAGAATTACTGTGGAAAATGGCTTTCCAGACTAGCACGAAGTGTGTTTCTATTTTTATTTCATATATTTGTAAGAATATACATTAAAATTGTTTATTTGTGTCACTGTGGTATTTAAAATGATGTTTTAACTGTTTTGTGTAACGTTGTTTGATCAGGCAGATCAAACAACGTTTTACATAAAAATCAATGTCTATCAATTATGTATGTAACCTCAGTTCCCTGAGAAGATCTTTACACAGGCTTGCGTTTGGGCAGTGATCCAAGAGAGGAATTTTTGTCAGCAAGCACAAGTCAGATGTTTGCTTTATGCCTATGGTGTTTGTGCTCCAAAACGGGCCATGTGGCAGCCGCTCCCCTCAGCATGGTGTAGTTAGTATGGCATTTCCCATGGCTTCAAACCAGATGCAGTGTCGAGTTCCCTCAAAAGGGAATGTTTCTCGGTTACGTATGTAACCTCAGTTCCCTGAGTAGGAAACGAGACACTGTATCTGGTTTGATGCTATGGAATATGCCTCCAGTGAAAGAATGTTTTTGTCAGAAATGTGACCTCTGCATTTAACCCACCACTGGTGAGGAGTGAACACACACTGCAAGTCATGAACAGTGAGCAGCTATCACTGCAGCGCCTGGGGAGCAATCGGGGGTTAGGTGCCTTGCTCAAGGCCACTTTAGTTGCTACCTGCCGGCACTGGAATCGAACCAGCAACCTACTGATTACAAGCCCGACTCACTAACCAGTGTCCACAACTACCCCCAGTGTGACCGGTGTCTAAATATCTCATCTAATAACACCAATGTAACTCAAAATGTGACCTCTGCATTTAACCCACCACTGGTGAGGAGTGAACACACACTGCAAGTCATTAACAGTGGGCAGCTGTCACTGCAGCACCTGTGGAGCATTTGGGGGTTGGGTGCCTTGCTCAAGGGCACTTTAGTTGCTACCTGCCGGCACTGCAACCTACTGATTATAAGCCCAACTCACAAACCAGTAGGCCACAACTGCCCCCAGTGTGACCGGTGTCTGAATCTCATCTAATAACGCCAATGTAATTTGCCCACGGCAGTGCTTGATGCGCATTAGGTGCACCTGTATATTAGAGCACCTGTAGATGTCATCAACTTTTTTGTCTGAAGGAGACTACGCAGACAGGTGCCCAGGAGGCATGGCAACAAGACGCAGTGTCTCGTTCCCTTCTCAGGGACCCGAGGTTAAATACGTAACCGAGAGATGTTCCCTTTAGAGGGAACTCGACACTGCATCTGGTTTGATGCTATGGGGAATGCCATATTAACTACACCATGCTGAGAGTTGTGGCTGCCACATGGCCTGTGTTGGAGCACAAACACCTAGGCATAAAGCAAACACCCGACTTGTGCTTGCTGGTGACAAAAATTCCTCTCTTGGACCACTGCCCAAACGCAAGCCCGTGTAAAGGTCTACACCAGACACTTAGCCAGATGCTGGCTTTGAGAGAGTCAACCTGACAAACAGCCAGCTGAAGGGAGCTCAGCTGAAGAGAGCTCACTAATGACAAGCTACAACTCAAGCTAGACCCTCTGGCTTAAGACTAGGCCCTCTGACTAGGCCCAATGACAAGTTAGGCCCTCTTGCTCTCCCTGAACAGCCCGCGTGAAGTCATTGGTAAATTAAAATTCAGTGCAAATATATTACAGTAATGCATGCAATACAACTGCACTCCTTTTATTTTGAAGGAACTGCTAAATTATCGGTTTATCTTGTGTGACCTTTCACACCCTCATTTGAATGTGTTGGTAAACATGTTGGACTATTTGCTTTAGCCCTTAAAGATGTCAGCTATCATGAAAAAAAGACTATTTCAGAATGCAGAGTTAAAAGGTATGGACTTCCAAGTATTTATTTACTGAAGTCAATCATTTGAATCGCCATGAGGAGACGAAACACGTAGAGAAGTACAAAAACTTGAGTGATGCGGAATGGGCACAAAAGTCTGAATCTTTGATTCGAAGTCTGAATTTTTACTACAGCTCACACATCGAGGGATGCAGCAGTCAAAATGAGCTTTGTGATATCACACAAAATTGCCAAAAACAGCAAGCCATTCTCTGACAGGGAGTTTGTCAAAAACTGTTTGGTGGAGTCAGCAGCGCTAATATGCCCGGAGAAAAAAAGAAGCGTTCGTAACGGAAAGTGTGCCCCTTTCCAGGCGAACTGTAACATCGCGAGGACATTGTGGGAAATCTTCAGCTACAAAACAAAGCGGACATATTTGACTTTTTCTCCTTGGCTCTGGACGAGAACTGTGATGTCCGTGACATGACCCAGTTACTTGTTTTTGTATGTGTATTAACAAAAAACTTTGAGATGACCGAGGAGCTGGCAGCTATGCGGTCAATGAAAGGGACTACGACAGAGAGTGATTTGTTCACGGAGGTAAATGCATGCATGGATAAACTGGGACTAAAATGGGAAAAAGGTGTTACAACTGATGGCTGCACAGTAAAATAAGCAGTTAACACTTAATTTTAACACTTTTTTTGGAGCACATACGGTCCCACTCTATCGAGAGTAAAAATAACACTGACTGTAGTGTAGAACTTAGTATTTATTTACACTTGTTATTGTAGTATAAGTTTAACACTATGGGGCACTCTATAGTGTTAAACTAGTGTTATTTTTCATTTAGATTACTCTGTTAAGTGTTATTCATAGCGTTCTTATTTGGTACAAAATATGCATTAAAAATACATTAAAATATAAAAAACTTAGATGTAAACATTTAAATGTTTATTTACAAAATGGGCAAACTGGCTACTTTAAAACATTACAGTTCGACTTGTCACAAAATTACACCGATAAAATACATGAAATCATGTTGTCTGCAGGAACGTGCAAAAGTTCACAAGTGCACTATCATAGCACAAATTGAACAAAATATGCCTTGTAAAGTTCACCAAATGCTCCATGGGAGCGGTTTGCCTGGCATGGGATGAGATGCTTATCCAAGGTGATGTAGAAGCTGTCAATTTTCATTTCTGGGTCCAACAGCAAGGAGGTACGGATGCTGACACTGGTTGCTGTTGAGGTGCTCCTCCAAACTGCAGCATGACTAGAGTTGAAATGAACATTGAATATTAGACACAAACATTTTAGTTATATTATTATTTCTCTATGTCCAGTCACAGAGAAAACAACATTATAAAGGTGATTGTTCAAACAACTCAATGGCTAATGAAATGTGAATGCATATGAAGACTTGATTTTAAAATGTCAATACCTTATGACAGAATTGCATCATTTCATTTGAGTGAACAGAATCTTAAGGAGACTCAAGTTTAAAGCTTTGTTCTAACCTGTTTTGTAGACGGTGCAGACGTGTCCTCTTTTCTTTGTCTCTTGTTAGGGACCTCATCTAAGATTACAGTCGATGCACTTGAGCTGTTGCTAGTGTAAGACTTCTCAGATATGGAAGACAAAGAGACTGAAAATTCTAAAGAATGACAAAGTATTAAAATATTACAAATATTGTGATGACCAGTACAAGAATCAGAAATAAGATATAGCTCATTTATCATATTTATCCTGAGATGCTTGATAACACTAGACTTCTGTCAAATTCGATAAAACTTAAATAAGGCAAGCTGAACAAACAGATTTATTTAAACCACAGGAGAATAACAGCTGGAGAGGATAATGGTGAGTATGAGTTCGTTATGGTAGAATTAGAGTTCCACACAGACTGAATAACGATCGTTTTCTCCTTTCAGGTTTCTGACACAGCGGAAAGAACAGGCATCTGGAGCAGTAGCGAAGGCTGGAGAGATAACCTGGACACAACGAGGATTAACAGAAAACAGGAGGTGAGTACACAGGTAAGTACATACAATGATAGCGGAGTGAGAGAAAGGAGCCCGTATAACACCGTGCGAGAGCGTATGTGTTATTGAGACTAGACGGTGACTGAAACAAAAGGAGGTGCTTATAAAGGTGCCGTGATGAGAGAAAGAAATAGGGAACAGGTGTTTGTGATTAAAACTCAGGAGAGGCGGTGCGCTGTGTGATTGCGAAGCGAGCCTGAACGCTCCGTGACAGTGAGGTGACTGAATATTTCTGCATCGACTTCTGTCCCTGTTGCATCCTTGTATGTAACTTGTGCATCTGGTGGCAAGCAAAATCTCTAAAAAGATAAATGTTTGACACCCTTTTGCTTCACAACAAATGATTTGAGCTGATGATGCAAGCAGAATGTAAATATAAATTATTTTAAGATTTTTTTATGTATCCCCTTCTATGGAACATTATATGATAAAGGCATGTACACAAATGAGTAAACAACATGAGAGCTAGGACAATCGTGTAAAAAAAACTTTTAGGTGAAATTGCATATAGTCAAACCTCTCTTCAATGCAATCCAGCTTCACATACTTCTGCTGTTTGTTGTACTTGATCTGGACCAACATTTTACCTGGAACATGCAAAGCGTTTGGCATTGTCAATCGGTGTAAATTAAAAATACTGTATGGATGGATGCATGTCATTTTGTTTTTTGCAGTAATATCACAATATACAGATGTGCAATAGTCTATTCTATTTTTTAATAGAAAAAGTGTGGTGCAGTTAACTGTCATGTCTGCAACGTGACTATTGCAAATATACATCATCTCTTTAAGCTTGTAAAACCACTCCTTTAAGTTTAAAGTTTTACACAGCTTCAGTAGCTAGCTAGCTAATCATTTTGTTAACAATGGCAGTACTGGCAATAAACAAGGTGTAGCTGCACTGGTCTAAAAAAATGATAGCCACGCTTCGTACTGATGTCTTCAGCTGTTTA
Organism: Ambastaia sidthimunki; assembly: GCA_036877625.1. Classification (NCBI taxonomy): domain Eukaryota; kingdom Metazoa; phylum Chordata; class Actinopteri; order Cypriniformes; family Botiidae; genus Ambastaia; species Ambastaia sidthimunki. Next base: position 510 of record JAZGTK010011310.1, on the reverse strand, counting down.
TTTGTTTCTGTTTCTCTCTCTTTTCAGCAGACATTGTGAAAACTACAAGAAATAAAGCATATAACATTCAAAATATGCATTTCTCTGAGTCTTTTTCTCAGTCTCTCATTCAAATGTCCACTGATATGCATATGAACATGTGCCAGAAATCCAAATTAAATAACATCAGTATTTACATATTACATAATTTGCATAAAATGATATTAAACAACATTATACACAAAATGCAACAGACATAAATATGAATTACAATGTGCACCCTCTGAGACCATGCAGATCAGTTAAAACTTTCTCATGCTCTTTATCATTAGCGTTTTAATGTTTACGTGCAGTGCTACACAGCACATAATATTGTAAATTCTACTATTGAATTAGCATCAATTATAAATATTTAAGTATGATTTAATTTAACTTAGCTTTTAAACCCACGCAAAAATAATTGCGGCGTCTCCATGGATTTCACCCGAGACGGTTGGCAATGAGTGGGTGGAGTCTAATTACATCACTGTG
>JAZGTK010011309.1:0-15709 GCA_036877625.1 Ambastaia sidthimunki | reverse complement strand
GTTGTTGCAGGTAAGTGAACCAGGTAACAGAGTGTAGGCACAGTAACAGAGTGAGAAATGTCTAGGGAAGGACATAACGGAGGTGCTGGTTGACTAGGAGGATCTTGAAAGGAGCTCAGGAGAATATTGAGGAATATACCACAGGAGACAATACAGGTAAGACAATCCGTAGTCCGTAATGAGACCAGACAGTAACAGATGTGTGCTTAAAAACTATGGTGATGGGCGGTGCAAATGAGAAACAGGTGCGAGTGAGTAGAATACGGGAGAAACAGTTCGTTGAATGAGAGTGAGGGGCGGAGCCTGCTGAATCTGTGACACAAGCAGTCTTTCTCGTGTGAGCTGCTATTCCTATGATGATCTCAGACCATTGACTTACAAGATTTTATTCGTAGTGTTAGCTAACAGCTGTTAAAGCCTGTGCTGTAATACATGTGTTCTGTACAGTCTCTAAACAAGCACTGATATCTGAATTCAGACCCTACGATTCCTGTTCACTCTGATTTCAGCAGGTAAATGTTTAGCTATTAGGGAAGCCCTTTGATGTGTCAAACAGGTTAACAGGTACATTTTCAGCTTCATGAAACTGTTTTAAAATGCGTGCACACACACACACACACACTTGCTGGTAAAAGGCAGATGCTTAGAAGTGCAAATTGGCCACGTCTGTGCTCTGATCAGCGGATTGTATGTGTGTGTGTTTACAGTGTATTTCCCAGTGATGCTGTGACAGGGGTTTTACACGACGCCTCGAACCCTGCTCAGGGATGAGTTTCAGGCATAGCATCCAACCTCTGCCTCTCTCTCTCTCTCTCTCTCTCTCTCTCTCTCTCTCTCTCTCTGTCTATATATATATATATTTTTTTTTTTTTTTTGTGACTACTCAACAGTACATCTGCCTCAAGTCCCTCTCTCAATGTTAAGTATGCCTACAAGATTTTTTTATTTTTTTTAGTCTGATGTCTTAAAAAAGTAATAGCACACCTCTGCTTAACAGGCCACATTATCTTGGATGTTACTATTATGTTTATAGCACAAATGTTGTGTTAGTTTTGCACTTACGTTTACTATTTAAGGTTAGGGCTTATTAAAGTCTCTAACCCCCAAGTAAAACTGTGAAAACGTCTGTGATAGGCCCACCTGTCAGTAGGTAGGTTTATGCTAGGCCCCTCCCTTTCTGACAGTAGCGTGTCAGTGGGCGGGTCAATGAGAGGCCCCTCCCTCTCCCCAACAGCAGCGTCAGGCTTCATTATGTGTTTTTCTTGGTGTGGTGGCAAATCCTTCCTCTCGACACATACAATAGCCCACAGTGAGGGTAAACTTGTATGCGTATGAACTCGTGTGTGAGTGTGTGTCATGTCAGTGCCATAGGCGACTGCTCCTCATGGGCCAATCTACCAAACCTGTCACTCTACATCTGTCTCTCTCTCTCTCTCTTTCACACACACACACACGCACACACACACACACACACACACAGGAATTCTGCCTGAAGCATCTAGGAGGACACATGGAAAGTGGATTTTTGTAACACACTTAGCAATATTAGCAGACTCACAGTGGTCTGTGTGTTGGGGAGGGAGGGGCTTTGATAAGCAAAAGTAAATGAGTTTAATGTTAGTTTGAACTTCACTTCTTGGTTTCTAAAAACTACCCTGAAATTTTGAACTACCTTGAAACAGCAAAACATTATCAGCTTGTGTTAGATAAAGCCAAAACACTATACTGACTTCTAAAACAACTTTTTATTTAACACTTTCATATAATACATTAATGTGATGCCTTTTAATTATCTTACTTTCCTCTGCAAACACTTAAATTGGTGTTTCAGTGATTAATTCATCAGTAAACCATCCGTAATTTTTTTCAAAAAACTTAATCAACTGACAGCATTACATAATACACTGAAGACTCAAATACTCTCAGAATTTAATTTTATTGTGTTGTTTTACCAATAAACAATAGACTAAGAATTCACTTCCAATAATGGACTGTTAAAAAATGCAGATCTTATTATCAGCCGATGAGGATGGACACACACACACACACACACACACAGAATGCATTAATTTAACCCAAGACTCTACCTGAGTTTAACTACTCACCACCAGTCATTCCCAAAACTACAACTCGACCTCATCGCCCCAGGATATATATCCCACACACACACAGAGACACACACGAGAACAGCTCTTCTCACACTCCCATTAATTAAGCACATTAACATACGAGCACAATGACCCAGTCAAATGACCCGGGGCGAGAGCCGTTCAGCTTCATTAAATGTGAAGCCGTCACCCTCGCGGTCTCTCGCCAGAGCCTATCATCTCCTTCTGAACACCACATACCTCCACATCTCCATCACTGCTAACACCACACACAAACAGACCAGTCAACCTTCCCTATACTTATACACTAATTAAAACCCGTTTTTATGCTCTGTAGTATTTTTGAACAGGTTGATGTTTTACTGTATTTTGGGTTTATTCTAGTGTACAACAGTATGACCTTCATATCACATGCCTGAAGGCATTTCGGAGCACTTCAAGTGGATTTCAAAGGGAAAAAAGCCTAAATGTGCGGTTAAACTCTGATAAGTTTTTGTGAACTCTCAGACAGACATGTATTCAAAATGCTGGTATTAGAGTTACACCTTAAAAAGCTGTTGTAATCTTTTTATGCGCACTCTGTTCAGACCACCTGCTGTGCCAACAGCTGAGAAACAAGCAAATAAAGCAAAAACTATGTGTTGTTGTTATTAATACCCTTCACTGCAATATTTCTGTTCTTGGAAAAATGGACAAAGAAATAACCTACAAATTAAATTACAACAATGTTGGCATTCTCTAACTGAGACAAAATGTTATGAGGCCAAACTCAGGTTAGGAAATGCTAACCAGATGATCAACAGAATCACAACACACACTTACACAGCTAACCGGCTAACATGTTCTCAGAATGTTGGCTAACATTCCCTAAAAGTTTTCTCAAGGTAATCAAAAAACTTCCTGCATTAACGTTAGTAGAACATTATATATCATATATATTAAAAACATTATTCTTGTTGTTAGTGGAATGGTTTAAAAATGTTTGAATAATGTTCTTACAATATAAAACATATAAAACATTCAAAGTTAACATTTTAGAAAGTTTTTGTTACCTAATGGCAGCGTTAGTAAAACGTTGAAACTAAAATTAGTTGGGTACATTCTTCATATCGCTCTCCCATCTCTCTCTCTCTCACACACACACACACACACACACACACACACACACACACTGGTGTGGTCTGAACGTTCTGCTGCGGTCATTGCTCATTTCCTGCCCCACAGCTCTTTTCCCAGGGTTCCTTGGGGCAACCTGTCTGGCCAATTACCTGCTGAACTATAATGAGCTGCCAACAGCCAAACACACACACACACATTCCTACTGTATCCACATGAATTATTTTTTCAATACACTCATAAATACAAACACTAATTCATTGTTGCTCACACACTGAGAAGCACACAGTGATTTTGGGCCTCACAAAATGACTCCTGTGGTAAATTTGTGTCGAGTTGAGTTAAATCAATGCAGGACAGCTGAGCTCCATAGATTCAGAGATATATGTGAATGTACAGAGTGAATGTATAGAGAGGGAGGAGAGATGGAAGATAGGTACAAGATGTGACTAAACAAAACATGAAAAACTGACAACAATGACCTCTCTGAGCAGCCACCAGAGACTACACACACACACACACACACACAAACACACACGTTTACTTACATAACTCATTAGACTCTCATTAGTGTAATGCAGTTATTTTTTTTCTATGCTATATCAGACATTAGAATTAGATGTATTTGCTATATTTATAGTAATGAGAATTTTGAAGGGAAATTAACTAAAGTAAAATCAAAATTCTAAAATAACAGCTTCATATAATTTAAAATATAACTTACATCTTTCTTTTGATATTCTGGTTAAACATGACTTGGACTTTTTGTGACAGGTTTCATAAGATTTACCTATTCACACACATTCATACACATATTGGCACATTAATTCAAAATTCCAGCACGCTTATGTAAATATTATCCACTATGTTCGCCGTCACTCAAACGCACATGGTGACAGACTAAAAACACTCAACTCATGCAAAGACTGATGGGTAACCTCTGACAGACAGCAGGCCATTTAGCATCCAGCTCACCCAGACAACACACACACACTTTCCCCCCCACTGCTACAGTGCCTGGGGGGGTTTCCACGGTGACGGGCCGTGTCAGCGTCAGGCGCTCAAATCTGCCAGTCCGCGCTATAGCCCTGCCATCTGATTGGCCGTTGCATGCTGCTATGGAAACTCAGGCGGAAGGATGGATGTATGGGGGGGTGGCCATGCCAAGCGGAAAGTGTGTGTGTGTTGTGGAGGTGTGCTGGTCTTTCCTGGATGTTCCTGCACTCATGGGACCTTGATGCAGAGGTTTATAAAAACATTAGAAACTGAAATTTTTGAAAAAAACAAAATAGGCAAAGATCAGCTTGCAAATCTGTTGTTCGTCTAAGAGAATCAATATCTAATCAACTAATGAACAACAAAGACCAGTCTTGACCAGCTAGTGACTGACTTAAACAGCCAGTTACATCCATGTTGTTGCTGGTTACCAGTATAAGGTGTGTTTATTGATATTGGTTACCCAGCATGTCAACACTGGACAAGATGATCTCTCTGAAACAAAAACTAGATTTTTTTTTAGATCATATGTATAAAAACGTTATTTATAAGTAGTTGGTGGAACGTTTTAGAAACATTACAGAATTAAAAAAAATTTGAATAATGTTCTTATAATCAAGCATTAAGGTAATACAATGTCTAAAAAAACTTGATGATTTGAACGTTCCTAGAACTTTCAAAACAACATTAATGTTTTTGGAGACATTAGGGAAACGTTTTTACAACCTAAAATTGTTAGCCAAGTAACCATTATAAAATAACATTCATGATTCATCGGTAAAGGCCTTCAATACATATTTGTGGTTGAGCCAGATTTGTTAAGTTAAAGTGTGAAAATGATGGAATTTCCTACCAATATCCAATCCAGGAGAAAAGTGACCCAGGGAAGCTAGAGGGGTCAATTTGTGTCTGAGGGAGTGTGTCTGTCTCTGTGTGTGCATGTCTCTGTGTGTGTGTATTTCTGGGCTGTTGCGGGCTGGTTAACCCTAAAGTGTTTTGCCCTCAGGACGTCATTAAATGTTCAACAGCACACCTGGGAGGAGCTGCAGCTAATATGAGTGAGAGAGACTAAATGCTTCCAGAGAACACACACACATATATATATAACTCCAGTCAAGGAAGCAGAGTCATATCCATAATTGATGGTTGCTTTTTATTTGAGGCACCGTGGGACGGAGGACTGCAGCCCTAATTTGATGAGAAATCGTTTTTTAAGGTTGTTACTTTGGTTTGACACGTCAGCTTTGAGCCATCCGCCCCCCTCTCGACTCAAACAGCACTCGCCTCTGATGGAAGAATTAAAGATACATGTGAAAATAAATCTTACATGCTAAGGAGAACAGTGCAGTAGTGCACACAAAGGTGTGTGTGTGTGTGTGTGTATTTTGGTGGACTGTCCCAAAAAGTGCCAAACAATTCCTGAAAAAAGCTAAAAACTGAAGTCTGAGAAGAAGGCCAAACCAATGAACAGAGCTCTACATCAGGAAATTAAATTCAAAGCACCTATTTATTGTTCATATTATTATTATTTGTTGCTGTGTTAAATTCATAGTTACTGTAAATGATATGCATGCTAATTATAATAAAGGCATTTGCAGAGAGATCATCTGTTGAGGAAAGGTTTAGACCTTAATCCATAAATCTCAGAATTTGAACGTCCTTTTTTACTAAACACACACCAACACTAAACTTTTACACTTTCTGAGGAAAACGCGAGCAGTGCTTTCTGTTCAAACTCGACGGCAAGATCACGGCACAGTGTGATCCGCTCACCTCAAGGGTTTACCAGTTCAACCGCAGAAGAAACCTCAAGCCACAGAGTTCATTCTGTGGAAAACATTTGTGCATTTATGAAATATGCAGTTTCCAATTTCAAAGTGACATCCCACAGGAAACGGAAATCACACGAGAAAAAAAATCTCTTTAATGTCTCAAGGATTGGGACGTTTGCTTTTCGTATTTTTCTCCTGAGAGAAAGACCGCAGAAATCTCAAGTGTGGTTTCTCTATAGTTTCGGAAAAGACCTCAATAATGTCTCACACTCAGATTTAGTCTGCAATCAAAAGCCAGAGATTTCAATATAAACTCCAAGATTTCTCAGAAAGACCAAATTATCTGAGCTATACTGTCCAAATTCAGCTTAAAGTTTCAAAAGTATGACAACATTTGTCATTGTCTCGTTTATTTCTCCTAAAAAGTTGAAAAAGAAACTTTTGAGACAAAGATGAGACTTAAATGAGTCACAGTAATGAGTATAAGTATTATAAAACAATAAACAGCAATATGCTACATCTTCACATGATCTCACTACAAAGTTTTTTTTATTCTTTTTTTAATGTCTTAGGATTTTTGCAAGTGCAATCAAATAAACATGAAATAGCAGTTTGTGCAACTTCCAGTTCATCAGTTACACTGGAAACAAGCGTTCAAATCCAGTGCTTTGCATTGTGGGTATTTTGCACTGTCATTTAGTAGGCCAGGTGTTCCATGCATACAGAAAATGTTTATATTGTGCACAATACACATACTACACAAATTCTGTGGTATTTGCTATTCCGAATAAAACCCTAGTCACGCCTTAATTTCATGTCTATATAAGTTGTTGTTAAGACGCTTAAGATTTATCGGCTTGTAAATACTTCTGAAGGCTGTGCTAAGGGTGTATAATGATGTTTACAACAGGCATATTAAAACTGCATGCTCTCACCTGGGCTGGCAGAGGCTAGTCCCTCTTCCCTTAGGCAGGTTACGGTTCTCGCTCTCAGAATGGCCCCAGGCTTTGGTTCTAACACACCCATCCAGACATATCTCCTATCTCTTAGTTCAGCTCTCCCTCTACTGCTGTCTGCCTCACTTCATCTCTCTCTTTCTTTGGCTTTGTTTTCTTTATAACCAATTATACCTTTCTTTCAAGCTATTACCTCTTGTTGTCTCCTCCCCTGACCCCTGGTGGTTCCCCTCAGGTTGTGGTTTCCAGCATGCAAATCCGTTACGTGATTATGTGAAAAACTGACAGTTAAAGACTCCATGAACTAGCTGGACAGAGCAGATAACTTTCCTATGTTGATGTATTTCCTGTTAAAAAAAATTTTAAGTCAATAATTTTTAGTTCATGTCACGAATGTTAATAATAATTTGCTACGTGCTATTGCTAGTTACAGGCCGATGGTTTTAATGGACAACACTCTCATTCTAGAGAGGACATTACTGGACAAAAATCTGGATTATGGAGAAAGTTTTCTGTATCTATACATATTTAATATACATTACAATACATACATATGTATATAATATATATGTTGTGTTTCTCCTCAACAGCTACAAGATATTTCTGCTGAGGAAAAAGTCCCAAAAATCATACATGCCCCCACACAAATTACAGAAGACATCTTAAATTTCACAAACTGAACCTGGATTTTTAATATTATTGGAAATAATTAAATTTATATTAAAAAAATCTCATCTATTAGTTCCAAACGATCTACCTTAACTTTATAGCMTATACRTATACTATGTATTTCAGTAATGTCTYCYAAGCAACTTTAAAAGAAACACGCAAGACAAAGATAAACATTTTAACCCTCCTATATAAAAAGATGAATAMAATTTTCCTCTGGGAATAACAGTAAATTTTAATGGCCCATATCTGCTAAAAGTGAATTTGTCAATGTTTAGAAGTGCACCAACAATAAGTCTTAAAAATAAAGGCATGATACAAACAGTGTAATCCTCTTTTCTCTGTTACACTATATCTGGCGCGGCACGTATGATAAATAAAGCGTGAGTCCGGTTTTATTTAACAGGGTCAGCGTATAAAAAGCAGCAAACTTTGTGTGTTACCTTTCTATGCCAACAACTATTTAATTTTAAAATGAACTGAAGACGATGATCGTATGATCCATGCACATGCTTAAACTGGGACGCGTGATGACACATCCGTGCGCGGATGGATCTGGAAGTGCGTGCGCTGCTGGGATAGCTGTGGCAGTAATCCAGCCACGGAAGTGACAGAAGCTCCGCACAGGCCCGTGTTATGTTGTGATCATACACGGCTTCAGGGAACGGGCCATGACGGGTGATGATCCTGACTTCCTGCTCGTGGCGCTTTGAGATCCAGAAACACACACACACACAGTTCTTCAGAGGCTTGTCTTGTCTCTTGCACGGCACTGGCATATGATGCTATGGGGCTAATCCAGATATTAAAGCTAATTTATGGAGATCCGGTAAACCCTGCCTTTAAACATGCGGTCAAATTAATATTCAAATGTAATTCCTCACCTAAAGAAATAAAAAATGCTAATGGCATACTAATTTACTTTCCGCTGCCGTAGCTCAGAGGCTGATGGCCAGATTTCTCAAGGCCGAGTATTTAACACTGCAGCCAGTGCGTAAAGAGAGAGAGATTTTTCTTAGTACAAATAAATTAGGAAATAGCCGAGAGTGTGTGTGTGTGTGTAGACTCAAGTGTCAGTGTATGTAATCGTAAGCCTTTGGATGTATCCGAGTTAAATAGTTTGTACTTTATTTGCTGCGTACTGCGTATGCCCTCTCAGGTCAGAAAGAGGTCGTGTTTTAACTTCAACCTCGTCTCCAACAGGGAAGCTATTTTTTATGCAAAGTTGATTTAATTATGACTTATAGATGTGGAAAAAACAAAGCCAGAGAATTTTTTGGATTGGTGGGGAAGTGAGCTTTAGCTGTCACCACCTGTGGCTGTTTTCAATAACGACTGTTTTCATACGGTTACGTGTGTGTGTGTGTGTGTGCATGCGTGCCTCTATGGGGGACGAGAAAAAACAAATGAAAATATAGACATTGGTATGTCATTGTGCGCATTCCTTCGGGGTGCAATGAGCATTTAAATATTAATATATTCAGCCAGATACATGAATAATTTCCTCTCTCCAAAGGTTAAAGCTCATTAATTAAAGCCCAAAAATTAGAGAGAATATTTTCTATTATTAATTGTTTTTTTTTGAGCAGCCACATGGAGCTGTTATAATTTATAACTGACCTGAACTCTTCTTTATAGTTTCCACCCTGTTACCACTGAAAGCCAGTTTACCTTGGGCAATGACAATCTTCAGCTTAACCTCTGAAAGAGCTGCCACAGGGCAGTTCCTCCAGACCAACAAACAGCTCCTCCTAGATCTTCCGTAGGGAATTGACTCGGCACAAATGAATCGGTCCAGAGAATGAGTGCTTACAGAGCTCTTTCAGAGCAGTCAGCCCAACAAACCATTCATGTCAACTAGAAACAGATGGAAAGATGCTGATGAGGAAACACAGAGCAGAAATAAAGGTGTAGCATATAGGATAACCGTTTTCAAATAGATTTCCTGAACGCCTACTGCCATTGGTCAGTCTGGAAAATAGTCCCGCCCCAAACTCACGCATTTGGTTAATGTTATTTTGTGCTGGTTATTAATAGCACGACAATGTTTGCACTTTGTGGGAAAATTTAGCCATGAAAAGCTTACTTAGTTATCTCTACACATTAACCTTGAATAAGAGTTTATAAATATTTTAATGTCAAATTAATTGACTTACTTCAGCTTTAAAGGTAAGAACCAAGGCCAACAGCGGCCTAGGTTACCTAAGAGAATAAATGCAAACCATAAAATGTTGAAAACCGTTTAATTATGTATTAAAGAGGTCATGTCATAATTTTTCCCCTAAGGACAATTGATATTTTTTCTATACCACAAAACAGTTATATAGTAATTTAGTTGTAAGCGACCATTTTCCATCCTCTCTCAGACCTTTACAAATAAACTGGTTGTTTTACCATATCAAAAAGAAGTGTAATCAAAGCTGAACACCAGCTGAACAAAAAATAGCCAGAAGCCTTTTGTATGCATTTGTGTTAACTTTACTAAAAACCTCACACTAAATTTTGGTTTGTAAGCTCTCATGCTGGGTGATATAGAGCAGTTTAGAATCATTCAACAGCCCCAAGTTACCTAATTGCACCCAGATTCAAATACATTTTAAAAGCTAGAAGAGACATTTTCTATGAAAATTCTTCTATTAGTGTAGAATAGTTTAAATCACTTTAAATCAGAGCTGAGAATTGAGAATCACAATGGCTGAATGGGTGGCCATGTTACCTCCCAGCAAGAAGGTCCCTGGTTCGAGTCCCAGTTGACCTGTTGTGTCTTACTGTGTGGTGTTCTCCCCATATTAGCATATCCTGGTTTCTCCCACTGTGCATCTATTAAGACATGCAGGTCAGGTGAGTTGGAAACTTTAAATTGCCTGTAGGAGACTGTGAATGTGTTTATCTGTCTATATGTGTGCTGGTCTATAAGTGATAGACTGCCCACCTGTCCAGGGTGTTTCCCATGTTTTATACACAAACCCTGAAAGTGTAACGGCCCACCTGTGACCCTACAGATAATGTGGTAGAGAAAATGGATGGATGGAAATTTAAAGTGTGTTTGACAAAAATACAGGGATGATACTATATATTCACAAAAAGCTGTTACACTTGCCTGAAGCACAATGTCAAGTTTGGTATAGTTTTAGCTGAAAACCGTAAACTGTATGTTGAAAAGTTGCCTGTACACAAGCCACTATACAGTACGTACCAAAAAGTTTTTAGACATATCTGAAAGAGAATAAAAGTTTTTGAGTTAATTCTATGAGTACAAAACAATGAAACCACTGATAATGAATAACTAAAGGTTATTACTCAACTAACAACAAAGCAACATGTTTTTCATCAATGTGTTGGTCAAATTTTGTTTGTCAGACAATGGAAATGCATCGACCAATAAGATTTGAGCTCTGGGTCACATCTCTTGAGCCCCTGCAACTGCTCAAATCAACATATTTGGTGGCACTAACCCTGAAAAAGGTGTTTTGTCAAAGCGCATTAAACCCTAAACGTTAAAACATCTGGAACAAATTAGGCAGCTTCAAAAAAGATGTACTATTAATTTTTGAAACACATTCAGTTAATGTTGAGTGAAATAGCACCTGACATGCGAGCGTGTGAATTGTGTACTCAACAAGTTTCTATGAAGAGTCGACGTGTGTGTCTGTTTCTCCCTCCATTTCTGTCTCAGTGTTTTAAACATATTTGTTGATTCAAGGGCGAATAATGACGGTAAATCAACTTGGTTCAGCTTTAATCTTAATTAATTACCTCCCACATTTTCTGTCTAAAAAAGAGGATAAAAAGTTGTGCAATATTTATTAAATCACACCAAAAATGTTGAATGTTGGGGGTTAGGGATCCTTGAAATTTTCATCAAAAGTATTCTAATCAGGCAGTCGTCAGGTCAGCTAATGAGATGGCAGTAGTTTGGGTCTGACACTGCAGGCTCCTGTAAATGAGTAACTCTCTCTCTATCTATCAGTCCGTCTCTTTCTCTCGCTCTCTTTCATCATAGCTGAGGCTCATTAGTTCATCTTTCAGGGCTCCATTTGATTATAGTTTCACTTTTTAAAAGTGAAAAATATTTCACTCATTTAGTCTCATTACTCTTCAAGGTCAACGTTTGAAGCTGCTTCTGTCAATAAGAGATAAATCGACCCTTGGTTTCCTCTCTCGCTCGTTCTGTTCATACCTCCTTCACTCTCTCGCTTCAGAAACGTCTTTCACTGTCCTTTTGCTCCGTGGCTGTAATGATCTCTCTCCCGTCCCTCTGTTTCACTCACGCCATCCTGACACACAGAGGAAAAGAGAAAAAGACAGCGAGGGAGAGTTTCTAAACCTAGTCAGTCGTCTTCTACGTAGGCAGCTGTATTCTAAGGCAGCGACGTAAATTATAAATGAAACCTCATAAACATGCCCAGATGAAATCTGCTGTTTTTTTGCATTCTCCGCTGAATTCTCTGGAAAGTATTTAAAAGGAACTGAGAGCTCTGCGTCCTCATTGGTAGCCGAAAGTGTTATCAAATTTGCCAAAATATTTAAGAACACTCTCTAAACAACTCAGTATGTCATGCAAATAACTCTCCTTACATCACACACATGAGAGACAGTTTTGCACCAGGCAAACAGTGTCCGTTTATGCGAGCATTTTTAAGCATCATTTGAACAGGACGACAGTGTTAGTAGTGAAAAAACACAATGGTCTTTATTTATCAAGACACCAACAGAATAAGTTTGTAAATCCTGCATGAACCAATATGTACATAAATGAATGCATTCAATTCAATGGGGCCTTTTATACAGAAATACGTTCTGTTCATGTTTTATGATAAAAAACAAGTGCTATTAACAATTAAGCCTTAAAAAGTGCTGGCAGAGTAAGTCTGGTTAAATTCTAACTTGTGCGTTTCTGATAAGATGTGTAAATACGTGTTTGCGTGTCTGCAAAAATTAAAACACAAGTGATATCAACTGATGCCTCTTCCTCCGATGAGCATACACAAATCAGTGTGTGTGTGTGTGTGTGTGTTTACTTAACCACATACAGGGGACAAATTTGTACCACTGTGTACAACTAGATGTTTATAAAAGTCCCCATTTGAATACGTAAGTAAACGTGTGTGTGAGCAGCTGTCATATGCTCATCAGTGCAGCTGTTTTAGGAATTAGTAACTTCAGTCATATTAATTGCTAATTGCTCTTAATGACAATTTTTAATGATTTTTAGTAAGACTAAACTCCACCCCTCAGCCTCTCACTCACTCTCTGTAAATATAACAAACACACATAAACACAAGCACACACAAACCGTCTGTCACTGAAATGTGTGTTACTCATTTAATCCAGAGAGAAGCCAAATTTATTCTCATTATTTTTCAGATAATCCAAACATTCCAACACACACACACTAGTGAAACAAGCAGCTCCACTTCTTACTATAATATAAAAATCTCTCACATGCATGTACAAAATATATCTGTGTTATTACAAATTTATGTTCCCATGTTCCTTCTGTCAGAAATTAACCTGATAATTCCAGAACAACTTGTTGGTTAATTCCCTCGGAATATGGAAACATTGTGACTCTGAGGTCCTTTATAAACACTTCTGTTTTATTTGCTCAAGAAGTTTATTCAGACATCCAAAGCCGTATTTGACCGTGTCACACGCACACCTAGCAGTTTCTCTCTCTCTTACTTTGCGTGTGTGTTTGTTCTGAAGCTCCACCCGTGAGTGGGGTCTTAATCTCATATTTAAAATATCAGACAAAGTGCAGTGATGTCACAAAGCTTCAACATCAACTCGCTCTCTCAGTGCGTGTGTTTGTGAAACAGCACAACTGAGCACCTTTCTTTTCTTCCTCCATCTTTCTGTCGTTCTTTTGTGGCCCGTCCTTTCCTAACGCTGCTGAATGCAGGATGCTCAACGCAATCTATAGGCCTCAGGGATACAGCGGAGAAGAGAGAGAGACAGAGAGAGAGAAAGAGAGAGAGAGACAGGGCACTCAGTTGGTGTCTAGAGATGAACATGGTGCCCAGAGCGAGACAAACAGGAAATTCATTGAGCATCTCGAACCCTGACAGCACAATCAGCCCGAGACTGAAGCCATGCATACATACATACACACACAGTCCCGGCCACTGAACACATGCGCTAAGCTAACATGACCACAACTGTGGTTTTGTATTCTGAATTCTGTCCATGCACACACACACACACACACACACACAATTAGCTCATATTGTAGACTCCTGTTGTTTTTATATAAAGATAGATACAAAGTCTTCTAACCTTAGCAGAAACCTAAATAAAAACGTTATCTATTTTTTACGCTTAAGAAATAAATAAAATGCTTACTTGATCTATAAATCATTTTTACCTGAGATTGAGAATGTCAGCTTCAGCTAATGTCTAGTTACAATTTTGCCATCAATGAGAAACTAAGTACACCGACGCAAACAAAAGGAATATTTTTTGCATTTTAGAATTAAAAAAGTATAACTTATTTTTCCCAACCAGGACATCACCAATATCTACAAAGACAAAAAGATTTTGTCAGAATTTTAGATCAATTTTACAGACATATTTGCACCCCCATACACACACACACACACAGTTAACACAGATATTCTGTTGTCCGTCAAAACATTTTTAACACAATTATAGTTTAAATGATCCGGTCCAAACACAGTTTAAATCACAGAACAGATACACACAGAAATAACGACCCCAGACTCACACACACAGGCCCTTATAATGGGAGAGACAGAGGACTGCTGTGTGGCAGAAATTTCAGAGGGATAAGAGTGTGTGTGTACGTTTGGAGGTGGAGTCTGCGGGGAGAAAGTGTGTGTGTGAGTGTGTGTGTCTTTGGGGTGGGGGGGAATAGTGTCAGCTGCACAGGCAGCAGAAAGCAACATCTTAATAAAACAGCCCGAGGCAAAATCCCATTAAAGACTTCACAGAGCAACCAGGTACACACACACACACACAATATACAATACATCTGTCTGTCTTTGTGTATGAGAGTGTGTGTGAATTCATTTGGACTGTATAAGCCTGTCTGTGTGTGTGTCTGTCTGTGTGTGTGTGTGTGTGTGTGTGTGTGTGTGTGTAGGGTTACAGACCTCACTGCGACCTCACTACCTTCAAAAGCATTCTGAGAATACCAATAAGAAAGAGTGTGTAAAGTACAATTCTTTGATGTATTTTGTGTGTTTGTGGGAGAAAGAAAAACTTTTTCAGTGTGCGTACATTTTTGGGGAGCTGTATGTGTGTGGATTGTTCAATATTTCACATTTATTTTACAAGCAGGCAGTGCAGAAAGACAGGCAGAGAGCGATGGTGAAAGAAAACCCAGGCCAAACGCATACAAATCCTTTACAAATGCGACCAAAAGCTTTGCTTATTTCTATGAGCATTTACGTACCCAAGCAGATAAAAGCGCGCAACATTAGCGCATATAAAACATCAAAAACTGTCAGTGCGCAAATGGGATGTCGGGTTGGAAAGCAAGGAGAAAGACAGACGCAGAAGTTAAAACTCTCTGGCTTTCTCTGCCCAAACGCAGAACTTCACGTTTTTGTAAACTATTGTTATGACAGCATGTCACTTCGGTTTGAGCGTTAGCGGGTAGCGCGCCGAGCGCAGTGGCGCGGGCTGAGCGGGGCGGTGCAGCGATCTTTAGCGAGACCCTAAGGCTATTGTCATAAAACTCAACGGCGCTAACAGCCAACTCTAATTCACTTGTCAGCTGCCTGATAAAATACTGCACAAATGCCATTTTAACTGAAGCAGCTAATAGGGAAGTTTATAGGTCTGCTGGTGCCTCTGTGCGTGTGCGTAATGGGGAAACGGAGTTCAAGAATCTTCACACCAGCCACCGACTGAAGAATATCAGCCGGCGTAATCAACCAGAAATAAACTGTCCAACTGGTAAAGTTAATTCGGTTAAGTATCCTGTTAACCCTGCAATTCATACAGCCAATGCGTCTTGACCCGCGTTTTAAACTCTGAATGCCAAACTAACCCTTTATTTTGCGAGGAGTTACTTTTAAAACTTTTAAAGACTCTATCAATAATGAATTGGTTTCTATAACAGTTC
>JAZGTK010011308.1:1595-15711 GCA_036877625.1 Ambastaia sidthimunki | reverse complement strand
CGTCAAAAATAATCCCCACAATTCCTGCTGAGCACCTGTCATGTGTCATTCACTAACACCAGTATCAACAGAGCGATGCATGTCTGCTTAACACATAAAGCCCAAAGGAGAGGAGATAAATAAAGCTGGACATTTAAAACACTGCAAGTCTTTCCAGAGGCGTTTATGTTTAATGCATGCATAGCTAATCTGCGAATTCTCCTCAAAYGTCTGATTGATGAGCTCTTTTTGTGGCGGGTCATAATCTAAAAGCAGTAATAATTACATTTCTGCATATTCTAATCAGAATTGTTCAGCCGAGTGGCCGGCTGCACTTGTTTTGAGGCTGAAATAAATACGTTCCATCACAGCGGAATCTGCCTTTGAAATGATCTCTCTGAACGCATGAGCTGAACACACAATATCTACAGAATGCAAATGAGGCTTTCTTTGAACGTGCATAAATTAAGCAATGAGGCTTCAGCAATAATCCACGGCTGCAGTGAGCTTCTATTAATAGATTAATAGAATTTGAAATGAGGCTTTATTTACGACTGCCGTTGCTCCCCTGGTGTTTTAAGAGCCACAACGTCTCTTTCCAGTTGATCATAATGGAAGCCTTGAATCCAGGAAAATGGCTTTCTTCTGGTTTGTGTGTGTGTGAATCACAAACAGGAAGTAGATGTTTTAAAGTGCAATACGATGGTGTCTTTATAGCTGTATCAGAGCACTGCAGTTAAGGCAACAGATACGTTCATACTCAGCTGTATCTCTGACGATAGCCGCGCTAACACACATAATGCAGTTAAGAGGCGATACACATTGACTGTACATTATTGAACTGCACCGTTTTCCTCCGCAGCAGTTTTAGGAGACATATTCATTGTGTCGTTCTGCTTTCATTCTCCAAACGTCCCTCAGGGGCCACCAGCAGAGCTCAAACTCTGTTTCTGAAGAGACACAACGCTTTTGTACGTACGAGTCAACTTTTCCATTCATCAAAATGGCAGAAGGCATATGCATGCAGATCCCCATAGATTTGCCCTCCCAGGAACACGCTTGTCTGTGTGGAAAACAAGTATACCAACAATGAGCCCACCTCATTAATCACCAAAAGTTACAGCTTACGTAACATCAAAACAACCTCTGCTCAACAAACTCATAACTTTGTGTTTAGACTCGTGTCAAACGTATGAACTCGCTGGTACTATGAAATCTTTCCATCTGAACTAGAACATCTGAATCCAACACATTGTAGAAAAACAGAGACATGAGAATAAAACAACAGAAGAGAGACATTTTAATCAAATGGTGTTTGGTTAGAAATAAGTCATCATTAGTGCTTCAGATTATGCAGAGATTCTCAAACCCGGCAGGTGTGACACTCCAGAGGTGCGTGGAATTATTATTTTTTAGATTAAATTAATAGAATTATTCTGCAAGTGTACATGCAAAGATATTATACAATGTATATTTTAGGTTACATTGCAATTATGTTACATTTCCTGCATTGTTGGGGGACTATAAGGATAAATAACTGAGACTCACATAAATAACTGAGGCTCCTGTATGTATCTGTTTGTATTCCCGTCAGTGTCTGATGTGAACAGCACAGGTGAAACTAAAACTCTGTTGTAACATCCTCACTATACAAGTGAGAACTATCCAAAACATAAATGACACAGCGAGTTAAATTCAAAACTTGTCATAGTGCCATTAAGGTTACTGCCAGTGTCCTTTTTAATTCTTCATTTAGAATTTATGGAAGGTTTATGAGTCGAGAATCACAATGAAAAAGGCCATCGTCTAACTGAAGCTCTAAGCATTTTTCAGGGGTCGAATCAACAGGATTTACACCACGTATAACTGTAAATATTAACTTTTCTTATTAGAGTCTGAAAACTTTGAGTTATATGATGCATGATGAATGTATTTAAATGTTAAAGACCCCGTGAAGTCAAAACTGGAGTTTTGTGGCTTTTAATACGTCTGTTAGCTTCAGAGCTTCAGAGTATATATGCTTGTGTACAGCTCAAAGTTGATCAAATTAACCTGCAGTCGATAGACACATTTAATATTTACAGTCTTCTGGCAAAACAGAGCAAAAATATTGATGATGCATCTTGCACTGTGCAGACATGAGCCCATTCAATCCAAATTTCTAGTTTTAGTGAGAAATATGCCAACACAGCATAAAAAACGATTTATTAATAACAAAAGTTTACAAACTACTTCTCACAGAAACTCCCAAACTCTTAAATAAAAGCTGTGAACCAGATTTGATGTGTGTTTTGTACACTTCAGAGTTTTCTACATGTGTGTCCAGTTTATGCATTGGAATATAATCAAGCAGTACAACACACTGACAAAGTGTCACCTTTGAAATATTTAGTGGAAAATTTGTCTTTTATTTGCACAGTAAGACGTTTAAGTTCTTTGTCAGCAGGTGAAAATGATACAAACAAACAGCACATCTTTGCTTTCATTAATAACACATAAACACAGCTTACACATCAGAACTGAACACTTCCTCACTCAACATCAGCTCAGAAATGCAACTCAATGTCTCATACAGAAGTCAGCTCTACGGTCAGCTGAAACTGAACATTAAATTGAATTGAACGGCAAGTGATGTAAATTTCATAGAGATTAAAAACAGCTTCCATATTGGCCGTGTCCTCCCTCAGCACCCCTGAGCTTAAACAACTTGAGTTTATCGATAATTGCTCATTTAATAATGCATGTAATTAACAGTGTTATTCCCGGCTTTCAGGCAGGGACTCATAAATGTCAGATGTTTAGCAATGTAAAAGGTTACAGTTTGGTGGCATCTGCGCAATTATAAATGTGCAAGTGCGTGACATTTGTTCTCACACCTCCAGTTATTAAAGAGAGAAAACACTATAGACAGTCCTGTGTACTCTAATGTGATTATGTACAGTATGAAACTATTAGAAATAGGGTCAAACTGTTATTTGCAACCTTTATAAGTCGTTACTAGTAAAATTAGAAACAATAACAGAAGTACAATAAAAACATTTTAATGATTAAAACACAGCTAATATTTTTATCGCACCTTTATAAAACAGTACTGTGGTACAGTAATAGTATGAAAACCATGGTGCTAAATGATTAGCTAAAGGTACTACCATAGTATGTTTAAAAACAAAATGCTCTTCCAGGTTCCTTAATTTGCTGAAGAACTATTTAGCAGAACCCAGTGAGTTCTGCTCACGTATCTGACAGTAACTGCATCACATCAATTCTAGATCACGAAACAATCACAGGTTTGAAGAGACACGAATCCTGCATCTCACTGGAGCAACAGATCAGAAGGAAAAAGTCTTTAAAGCAATAAACATGATTAAGAATAACAACTGCGGTTAACTGTGGTTAAATAGTTACTACATAAATTAGGGAAAAGTGCTGTTGGAAATAGGCTTTCATTGTGAAATAAGAGGTGTTTTGTGAAAAGCCTTTTTATTTGTAAAGGTCGTTCGTGAAGTGCATAAAAACAACATAATTGTAACATTTAACTGTAATTAGGCTGGAAAATAAATGAGGCAAACATTTAGGCTGGTATCTTAGTGGGCTGAGCTGCAGCTTATAATCACAAAAACAGAAACAGCAGATTGTTCATGTGCTGAATGTAGACAATAGAAACTGACAGCTTGATAGTTTCAAACTCATCTGTGCAGAGAAACGTGAACTCACACTTCTTGACTCCATGCTTCCTCCTAGTGGCCAGATCATGACTACACTTATTAAACGACTCGCAGTAGCGTCTCTGTGCTGAAGCAAAACCTGCTTTAAAAACACTTATTAAATCTTTAGCTTTGATTTAGCTGCAATCTGTAAAAAAATTAAAAAATATTGGACAAGTACACAACAGATTAATGTTCAACATGATCTCATGATACAATAATGATTTATCATTTGAGCTGTCTGGTCAGATTTAGCTGGAAAGTCAGTTTGGCTTCAACTGATGTCAACATATGTGATAAAAAGTAAGTAAAGTAACCTGCAATTGTAATTGTACACACAACAGAGAGGCAAAAATTACAGACTGCAGCTTTAACAGGAGTAAAAATTCACAATAAAGAACATGCAGTTTAATATGCTTGTATTCTTGGAGCTGAAAGTAAAAATCTTTACTGTTTATGAGGTACTGTGCCTCGATCCGCCACAGAATCGCTGATCTAACATAACAACGGCCCTCTTCAACATCAATCTCCTCATTTATAACACTAATTATGTAAATATCTGCCTGAGCATCTGAGCTGATGGCATGAAACTACACACATTTGTGTGGATTCCTGCTGTCCTATTGCTTTACTAATGGAACTAATTGGCCACTCCTTTAGAATAATTGCAGTGACGGGGGGTCAAGTTCTCTACTGGCCTTTTAATTCAAGTTTTGTTTTTCTGCATATAAACAGAACAGAGAGCATTTAAGAGACCTGTGAGGAGGGGCCTTTACACACCCATTCAAAAACACACCGACAGAAACATGCACAGGGTTGATTTTGGGTGGGTGGACCTGAACGAATGACAGAGGGTACATACTGTAGTGTTACTGTACACATTTTTATGTTCGTCTAAAAGATACTGATGATTTTCTCAACAAGCAGCACTTAATAAGTATGTGTAATGTGAAAATATGACACAGCATCTAAAGGTAGCGTTTATTGCAGTGTTCAAATATAAAAACCACATACAATATGTTAAATTATGCACAAGTACAGTTGCTGGCCACTGACACATTAATTCTAACGCTGCTCAGCTTAACATTGCTTTACTAAACATTCCTGTAGCTCAACTGGTAGCGTACAGTGCTTGCAACTCCAAGGTCATGGGTTTAATTCCCAGGGAATGCATGTACTCAATTAATACACTGCTTTGTTAAAAAAAAAAAGGACAAATGATAGGAAAGACACTGGGAGAGACAGTACTGCTGAATTTGAGATGCAAACATTCTCTACCACAGACTCTGACCACCCTCTATGACTAAGTTATGCCCCGTCATGTAGTCAGACGCATCAGATGCCAAATAAACGACTGCAGCTTGGAGGTCTGTCACTTGAGCCAGTCGCCCGGCTGGGATATCTGACAGCCAGCGCTGAACCAATGGCTCCAGACTCTCCGAATGGATGAGAGGGGTGTCAACAATACCACTAAAGAGAGAGAGAGAGAGAGAGATATCAAGCAAGGTGACAGTGTTGTTTTTCAGCAGTCAGAGTGACATGAAACAAAGTTGGCTATTCTTCAAGGACTTCAGAACAGTTCTCTGATGATGTTTATACTGGTTTGTGCTCCTTTATTGGGTGATTGATACACTCCAGACTGACTAGGGGTCTTAAAGGAATGCTTGACCTGAAAAACTAAAATCTTGTCATTATTTACTCGCCCATGTCGGCTCAAATCTGTCGTTAGTTCTTTCTGTCAAATTTTCAAGTAGCTATTTTTCATAACAGTTCGTAGTGATAACATCTGTCACATTCCAGTAAGAGAAAAGAAGTACAGAACTACTTTTTCATAAGCTGTTTTTATCCTCTCGAGGGCTTGACAGGTGTGGTCACTACGAACATTGCGTAAAGATTTAAAACAGCGTGAGGGTATGTAAATAATAATAATGTTTCAGTTTGGGTGAATTATACAGTACAGCGAGCGACTGTCAACTGTGTTGTCATCTGTCTGTATTTCAGTCGTGCTTTTGTGTGTAACTAAAGAAAACGCACACTAAATTGTAACAAATGCATTTCACGCCAAAAAGGCCGCATGGGAAATACTGCCTGTCTGTTCGCTCACCCCTCAAAACAGCCAACGAAATTCCCAGCAGCCTTCTGCATCATTTAAATCCGCTCGAATGGATTCCATTTGCCTTGATGCCGAATCTGAGAATGGCACTGAAGTAGCATGTGACACCTTCGGTTAACATATTCAAATCTCAATTATATTTCTCTTCAGCGTCACTTTATCAGGAAACCGGCCCGGCAATCAAAGTCTTACTGTTTTCCCTCAGCCAATTTTGTAGATAATGCGGCTTATCAGTGTCGCGGCTAAAGTTGCCAATGAAATCAGGCGGCAGTCAACCTCGCGCTTGCTAATTGTGGCCTCTCTCGCTCGTGTGCGTATTTACAGACCGTCACTTTGCAGAAATCAGAGGCCCATTGAGAGACCTCGTGTTTGAGGGACGAACGGGAGGGGATAAAAGAATTGCTTCCCTGTAAATTAAAACGAGAAAACATGCTGTCGCAATATAAAAATAAAGAGTGTGTGTGTGTGTGCGTGTGTGTGTTTGCGTGGATTTGAGAATCTCGGGGGCTCTGAGACACGTGTGTGCTTCCTCTCGCTCTCCTCTTCCTTTTCCTCAGAAGCGCTCTGACAAATAGATACAAACAAGGCCGCCATTGTTTTGCTGACACGTCTGCTGAAGAGGCTAATTTGAATCCCTAATTGAATATAACAATTAAAGAAACTGTTTGCTGTGCTCATCCCACAAGACTTTGTCTAATTAAGCCGGATCACATTGTTTCACACTGTAATTTAGTAACGGAGACTCAATTGTGTCCCTTTGTGGAAAATAATGCATTCTGACCCTGTCAAAACAAATTAAGTTTCCACTTAAATATCGAAACGGTCCTCTTTGCTTAATTGGCGCAGTGCACATACACATAAAGAGAGAACTGCGTTTTTTGTTGTTTGCTTAGAGTTGGCATTGATTTATGTGTTATATTCCAAATTATAATACAGGCAAAACTACCACATGTAATTCTGTATGTAACTGTAGGCAAAGACGGCTGCATGCTATACAGTTTCTACACTCCTTATTACAGACCCAGCTAACAATTTTAGGTTGTAGATACATTTCACTAATGTTTCAAACAAAAACATTAATGTTATTTTGAAAGTTCTAGGAATGTTTAAAACAGACATTAGACATTGCATTAACATTCATGCTGGGTGATAAAGTTTCTTAAATTCTGTTACATTACACTATCATTTTAGGAATATAATTTTTCTACTAATATTACTGCGAGAACATATTTTGATAATGTTGAGAGAACTTCCAGAAAGTGTCAGCCAATGTTCTGAAAATGTTCCCTGTTAGCTGGGGAGCTATTGTAAGTCTGTCACACTCACGGGGAGATGCAGTTGACATGAACGCCTCTGTTGATCCACTCCGTCCCCAGCGTTTGTGTGAGCTTCACCACTCCAGCCTTGGACGTGTTGTAGGAGAGCTGCTTCTGTGGGTGAGGCACTACAGAGAGAAAGAGAACTCATTTAAAACTCTTCAACAGCATTGTTGTCAGGTTTCTGTCATCTCGAAATTTCTGATTCATATTTTTCCACTGAGATTGTAAAAAAGTTTAATAAATAGTTCTAAGCCAAGAACCAAACCAAGCAACTCCAAGATGAATACCAACAATACAATCTTTGTTTTGCTTGAAAGCTTTATACTTTATCACTAAAAAGGAATAGTTCTAGTTCTTCATTGAGGCAAAAAATGATTTCTTTACTTTATGAAGCTTGAAGTCGCATTGTGTGAAAACCAGAAGTTGGGTCCTGACATCAAAAGGCTTGTTTGTTCTTTGAATCAGTATGTATTGTGAAAAGTGCCTTACAACCATCTTAAAACAACTTTCATTAGCAACTCTAAAACACATTAAAATCCATTTCCAACTCTGTAACGACCTGAACACGTGATTAATACAAGGCCGTATTACTTCACTCTGCTCATAACTCAACGCTCAGGTCTTGAACTCTGGTGTGACATGAAAACACTTTCATTAGCTTTTGGGACCCTGCAGATGAAGCGATGTGAAATTAATTACTCGGTCTGTTCAATGTGCATCATCTTCAGGAACAAAGACAAAACGTCATTTGTTTGCCTTGACCATCACAGATGCTGGACTCTGCGTGCGTTGCAGGGAAAAAGGGGTTCGCTTGATTAATCATCGTGAGGGAGGCTCCGAGTTACATGCAACTTTAGTAGTTAACCTCGTCACCCGGTGATCTCACTGCCAAATTGCCGAGGTTGGAAGTGGGATGATAAATACGGCACAGCTGTGTGAAGGCATCGGCCGGTTCTGCGGAGACAGGATCGTGCTCTCTGGCCCCTTGTGTGTTTTAAAGGAGAAATGCTAACTGGACAATTAAGTTGCGCTGGGCCTGGATTCTGCAGAACATTAAACAGTGTAACTGGTTGGACTGTTGTGTACACACACACACACACACACAAGTTTTAAACCTCAAAGTCTGACTTATCTCCACTCTGAAAAGCAGACAACCCTCAGATGCAGCGACAGACCCGTCTTGTTATCTTCCACCCAAGTCAGCGTTTGATATTTTAAGAGAGCTGTCGTTTTAAAGAGCAGTCAGATTGAGAGGGTGAAGAGAAAGAGAGAGAGAGAAAGAGTGAGTGAGAGAGAGAGACACCCAAAACCATGTTTAACATTCGTCCTGTTTGTATTTCAGGGAAAAACACATCTGCTCTGTGATCTGTACGTTTCAGAAATGTTGCGGGTCGGAGTGATGTCATCAGACTCTGATTTACATCAAAGGCCATTGGCTCATAACTCTTAAAGGAACAGTTGACCCAAAAAGAAAAATTCTGGCATCGGTTATTTACCCTCATGTCATTCCAAACCCATGTGACCTTTTCCTTCATGGAAAAGTGTGTGCAGGTGTAGTATTATTCCACAGATGATTAAATTATGTGTATTCCACTGGGAAAAATGTCTGGTTTGAAAAAAAAATTGATATATATGATAAAATACTGAAAAAGTTACTTCAAGAACATACTGGGTATGAGAATATAATGACATATTTTAGATGAACTATCTCTTTAACAGCCAGCCTGCTGGGTATCATGTTAGGTCAACTACGTATTTATAAAGCAAAAAACACAAACCCACATAGACCGTTTGAATTATTCCAAGAGGCATTTCAAAAAGTGCTTCCTGCCCATCAACAATGAAGGGGATAAAATAAAACAGCGTGTGCTATTCACCAGATGGACACATGCAGTGTCATTGTGAATTTTAATTGGACCTTTAAGATCTATTCTCCAACTTGGCTACAACAGCCCCATCTGATTACACATTATGACAATATTATAACAGATGTCCGGGCCAATAAAGAAAATTCCTGAAGGACTGTATGTAATGTGTGTAATTGATCACTTTTTCCCGCTTGCCCTCCACTTCCTCCCCTCTCTCTCTCTCTCTCTCTCTCTTCACTTCCTGTAGCAGCGTGTTCTTGTGTTACAGATTGTGGCTGCAGTTGGGACTAGCGTCCATATGGTACACAAGTTTATTGGCTACTTGACTGCGCTGTTGATGGAGTGCCGTTGCTGGCCAGCGAGGGACCCGCGGAGGCATTGTGTTACGCCGCCTCGCAAATAACGTTCTTTTATAGCGTGCTGCGTAAAAATCAAACGCTCGTTTTTTCCGCAGTTAAAGCCGAGCTCCAGGCCTGGCAGCGCAACAGGAAGTCCCCTCACACCAGACCGAACCACAGGTTGCATTTTACAGAGCTTTCAACAGCGCAACACAGTTCTCATGTTTGTAATGACACAAAAACAGCCGTTTGAGGGGCGAAATACTGATGATGAGCTTTAGAGTTAAATAAACAGTAACAGACAGATTCAACAGAAGTCAATACAGATGATAAATAAATTCACTACAGTAAACTAAAATACAACTTTAAAGAAAATGCAATTGGTGTTGCCTGCGTAAAAGTCATCACCGTGTTGAGGGTCTCGTCTGCCGTTGCCAGGGTGTTGCTAAGCATGCTGACCCAAGTTAAAAACGCCCCCTTAATTCTCTGAGACACTCTAGGTGAATAGACATGGCTTGGGACCTCGTGGGACTAGTTTTGCACTGTATTTTAAAGCTTAGGGTTAAGGGTCCATTCAAATCCCTAACATGAAGTTTAATGAAATAGTGATACTAGTTAGAGGACTGAATTAAACTGGGGTGAGACTGGCTAGTTACAAAACTCAAGATCTAGTTTATTACCTGCATGTCAGAGGCCTCCATAACATCAAAACACTGAAAAAATCTGAAACGTACCACTGAACTTTTCTTTCTCCCCAAATTTTACTTCTTCGACATTCTCTTTTGCAAACCCCACCCCTGCGTTTGATGAGAGTATTAAATTGGGGGAAGAGACGGCGTAATATCTCAGCTTATGGCGGTATAAAAATCATCACTCACCTATTAAACTGGCCATGGAAGCCGTGTTGATTATCTTGCCGTATCCTTGTTTCAGCATGACACGACCGGCCGCCTGAGGCAGTAATTTGAGGGAGAAAAGAGACAAATGTGCTTTCAGAGAAACATCACCGTATTGACACCTTCACTAATCAGACCTCCACGTCTACAGGGAGAATAACACTCCCGCGTGAGGCAAGAAAGTGTCAAAAACTCCCGGCGTTCATTTTAGCGTGTGGAAGCATCTCCATCACCACTGAGGTTTGTGTAAAACAGCTTTCCTCTGATTTATCTGCTGTCTGCCAGGATTTAATGTCTTCTAATGCTGTAGGTATGAAATCACTTTCTCTCACACCTCTCTGTTCTCCTATCAAAGGTTTTATTCCAGCTCCCGCAAAATGTCAGAAACTAATGGAAAAGTTGTTGCTAATATACAAAAGCAATTAGGATCTGCTAAAAGTTTGGGCGAATACAAGGAATGACAACTGTGAGGAAAAGCCACCCGAGATATTTGTGTCAAACGAATTTAAAATGCAACTTACATATATTTTTTATACATATACATTCAATCCTTAAAAAGAAAGTCGCGTGATTATTCTAGGTAAAAAAAGGAGTTGCTCTAAAATGCCTTGGCAGAAATCCTTCATTCAAAATGTGTTTACATTTGGTCAGTGCAATCGTGTTCTGTCTTCCTCAGATCATTTGCTCCTACCTTCTAAATTCAAATAACTGTCACAGAAAATGTCATAGCTGATCTTTTTCATGCAGAAATGATTACTGACTGTCACGTTCAGTAGCAATCTTGCAATTTTGGTCTGTTTATTAAAAAACTAATGAAGACACCAGGTTGAGATTCGAACTGTCATGCACTTACATATATAGTTTCTAGCAGGTAAACATGTTATATATTTTTTATTTTGTCCAGATTTATCTTATTTAGGCCCTTAAGTGAGGCAGGACTATCACTGGTCCCATCTCCAAAACATCTCCAAAAAATAATTGTGCCACATTATTAATACAAAACTGTTTGTCTGGGCTGGAAATAGTGACATGAGGCACATACGATGAGATACCTGGCAACACAGGAAAGTGCCTCTGAGGTTGATGTTAAAGGTTTGATCCCATTCCTCCAGACTGGTGTCTTCACTGGCCGAGTTCTTGTTAATGCCCGCGTTGTTGCAAGCAATGTGAATTGTGCCCCATTTGGAAACAATGTCGTCCATCATCTTCTGAACGTCCTCTGTTCTGCTGATGTCTGCGGCCACGGCCATGCTGGAAATACCTAAAACATGGACACGTTAATAATTTAGTATCAGTCTATACACCACAATGCACATGAACACACAAACACTGTCATAAATTATAACCTGACTGAGACTGACAGAAGTCGATATAAAACAACAATACTGGAAAAAATAATACTTTTCTTTACTGCAAAGTGCTTTTTGTATATTTAATCGTTATAAATGACAATAAGAATTAAAAAATAATTCTGAATTATAGTAATTATGTTGTTTGTGAATGAGTTTTACATTTCTACCAAATAATTCATACAACACAAAATATATGTAAAATACAAACACAGAAATGTGTATTTAACAATAATATATAATCATACTACACGTAATATATAAATATATATATATATACATTTAATAATAAATACAAATGTAATAAAATATACTTATTAATTTAGAATATACAACTATATAAAAATACACAAATTGTACACAAAGCACACAACAACAAAATATAAATGAGATAACAGAACTAAAGGACAGAAGTCAATAATCTCAGTGTGGTTTTATGATACTACAGCACCATCTGCTGGACACATTAAGTAATGACTCGTGAGACACCGAGGACAGGAAGCACTGCTGACCTTTCAAAGTGAGTTCATGGGCCACACTCTCAGCTTTCTCTTCATCCATGTCTATAATGGCAACTTTGGCTCCAGCTTCCCCGAGAGCGTGTGCAAAGGCCCTTCCGATGCCCTGACCGGCCCCCGTCACGTAGGCCACTTTTCCGTCCAAACGTAACCGGTCGAGAACTTGCTTCCCCTGAACTCCTCTGAACACCTCATCACAGATCACTGAGCACTGCTGAGCATTCATCTTCATTAATGCTGTGCATCAGTTATACTGTTTATTAACACCACAACAATCTATTCTAGTAGCTTCACGTGGTTTTGTGAGGTATTAAATTTGCATTAAAAAGTTTTTTCCAGAAATATTTTTTTGTTATGCTGGTTGAAAGTCTCCTCACATCCTGATAGCATCACTGAGTGCTCTTAATAATATATATATATATTTATTCTGTGAAAGATACAAACAATGTGTTTGTGTAAACATAAAACAATATGTTCACAAGGTTGACACACACATTTAAAGAGCAATTATCTGACACGAATCACAACTAATGAAGTTTACGGTATTTTATATCCATTTATGCGTCTGGCTCACCTTTGTGTTTGCCTGAGGTGTGTATGGGACCCTTCGTATAACGGTGAGACCATCCCTCAATGGAATAATGACCTACAAACACGAATCAAAAATGATTTATAGGTAAGTATAACTGTATTTTAAACAAAACACAGATTGAAAGAAAAGGTATTCATAAAATATTCATATTTTAGGCTATACAACATTTTAAAATGAATGTTAAAAAAGTTAAGAACTTTCAGAGAATGCTAGCCAACATTCTGAGAACGTTCCGTTAGCTTGCGCAGTAAAGCATGATTATACATTGAAACTGGACAACGTAAGAACGAACGCACCTGTTCTACCCGAGGATCATTTGTGACAAACTGATTGAAATCTCTCAAGACTTTCCCAATATCATCTGTTGAATTGTTCAGATAAACTCTTCCTTTAAACAGAGAGTTGTCTACACAAATAACTCCATCTATACGCAGAAGATTACGGTCCAGGATAAACTTGTAATAGTTAATGTAGTTTTGTTTGTCTGCGTCAATGAAAACCATGTCAAACTGCTCTCCCGCTGCGGCCAACTCCTGCAAAACATTTAAAAACAATGAACAGTATACAAATAAAAACATTTCATGAATATATAACCCATCCCCTTCATTTTAAACAGACTGTTTACACAAGACTCAGTTTAAAGTCTTTAATTCACACACATATCAATTTCTACAGCTTTTTTAAATAATCAAAATTCTGCAATAGCTTATGTCAGCTAAACCCTGAACAGACCGTTAACACCTGCAGACGGTGAGGCAAGTTTTCCCACCTTCAGTGTCTCTATAGCAGGTCCGGTCTTCACGGTTATCTTTCTACCGTGTGGAGACTTGTCAAAAACAGGCTGGGAAAAGTCTTTCAGGTAGGACTCAAGCTCACAGGCCACGAGTCGGCCATCCTGAGGTAAAGCCTCTGCCATTGATAAAGCTCCATATCCTGTGAACATTCCCACCTCCAACACCCGCCTCGCCTTGCTCATGTGAACCAGCATCTTCAGTACCTGACCTGTAAAATGACCAAACAGACTTACAGCAGCAACCTGTAACTTCTGCCTCTCTACCGCCATCTGTGTTTAAAACATGAGACTGCAGGATGACAGCTTTAAATTCTGAACTGTTGTAAGAACAAGCTACAAACGCTGCACTATCTACAAAACATGTGATACAGAGCCGCATCTTCTTTCTGTTTGCAAACGCACATTTCCGGAAACGGGAAACAGGGCAAAGCAAAGATATTTCGTTAAACACTGAACTGTTATGTACTTGCTCAATAACTGATTTCTGCTTTTTTATAGGTTTTATAGCTTTAACAAAAAGTTCACACATCAGAACTTATACACTGTTTATTTGTTTTATTTCATAAAAATTTAAATGTGCAAATGTTGCAATCCATATAGAAATCTAATTTATAGTCATATATGAACATTAACAGTATATAAAAATG
>JAZGTK010011307.1:0-15711 GCA_036877625.1 Ambastaia sidthimunki | reverse complement strand
AGCTCTGTGAATCAGTTTTTATAAACTTTTAAAGAAGTTTTAATTCCTCAAGCCCCAGAGACGAACTTAATTGCCATGTGTTAATTAAAGATGTGGAGAGAATGAGCAGACAGGCAAAGCAGCAACATTTCCTGTTAACTCATCTGAGGCTGCATGTCAAAACATGCGCCGCATGCACATACACACACCAGAGAGTTTCTGTCAATTCCTCAAACAAACACCCATCACCAGATATTAACCCCCACAGGCACAAATCTCCTCAGCCAAACCTTAAGACCCCCATCCTGTACTAGGACCCTGTCACGCTCAGATCCCGCCCACATCTGACATCACCACAAGTCACAAGTTCACAATGTGTTTAAACTAGACCAAAATATCTTCTTACATTTGTGCTTAGATCAGTTTGCTTAATGCTGACAAAATTATTGCGCAATAAATACTACTGACTTTAAAAATTGAAAATGCAATCTGACAGCTATATAAATATTAAATTATTTTAATAATCTAATACCCCTAACGCAGCTTCTCTGACGTTAACTATTTTTTGCTAATAGCTTGGAGCAACTTTATTTTTCAAAAGGTCGACTTGACTGTAGATTAGGTACTTAAAATGATAATAAAGTAATAAAATAAGTTAATAATTGCAAAAAATGGTTAATTTGGAAGTAGCTAATTTTAACACTGTTTTCTAAGGCTTTAGCATTCTCTGTGTCTCTCGCTCACTCTCTCTCCCACGCCATTTCGAGGTGAGAAGTCTTTGATTTGAGACTGATGCGTACGAAGCTTTTGCTTGAGGGCAAAACCCCTGTGAGAAATCTCACGTCTGATCCACACGCACATGCGTGACTCAACCAGATTACAAGAGACACAATTCATTCTCATGAACAAAACATCATGACGGCCCATAATGCTCTTACATGAGGCTTCTGCTCAAGATTAGCAGACACAACCACACACTTCTTCATCTGATGTGTTTAGAGAATCTGTCTTCACGCACTTCTAAGCATCTCATCTTCTAAGAGTCCCAGGCAAGGCAAAAGAAACGCCAGCTAAAAAGGAACGTTCTCAGAACGTTGGCTAACTTTCTCTAAAAATTCTCTCAAAGTTATCAAAAACATTCTAGCAGTAATGTTTACTGGAACTTTTTTTAACGTTTTATATATCGTACATGTCAGAAACATTCTAAAGGAGTTACAGAATTAAAAATGTTTAACAAACGTTTCTATAACCTGCCTAAAAGTCTACAAGAAAAGTCTAGAAAACTGGACGTTTCCTAGAACTTTCAAAATAACATTTTTAGCATTATTGTTACTTACTTAGATCAGAACTAACTTAGCCAATGTTCTGGAAACAACCCGTTAGCTGGGTAACCATCCAGAACCTACTATAGGAACAAGACTTCCCATAATCCTCTGCTGCAGGTGTTAGTTCACAAGCTCCCCATGAGAAGCTTCCATGACAGGAAGAGAAGAAACGTGTGTGTGTGTGTGTGTGTGTGTGTGAAATGATCCAGTTTTAATTAACAGCACAGCTGCGGGCAGAAATAACATGGTCAAAGATCTCATATCACACACATGCCCGTTTAAAAGGTGTTTTCTTCTCAGATCTTTTAAATGAAAGTTCTGCCATCATTAATCAAACTTCCGCTTTGCTGCCTTTTTTCTAAAAGTTATCAAAAATGTTCTTGCAGTAACATTTATTGTTTATCAAAGACATTATTCTTAAGCTGTTAGTGGAACATTATAGAATGAACAAAATGTTTAAACGTGAACAATATGAACAAATAACATTTTTAACGTTCATGTTACTTCATGGAAATGTTCTTACAACCTAAAATTGTTAGCTGGGGAAACTCAGCTAAGTCCCAGCCTCTCTCTCTCTCTCTCTCTGTAGCTAATATTAGCCAGCGCTGACAGACGCGGGTACAGTACAATAAAAGCTCTATTCAAGGCAGATTACAGCCGGTCATTCTCATGATAATTTCATCCAGAGTCTCTTGAGCTTTGCAAATATTTTCCTCCTATTCCTCCACACACAGCTGTGAACGATCATGAACATACAATGAACATACACTGAACATATGAATATGTGTGTGTGTGTGTGAGAGAGAGAGAGAGAGAGAGAGAGAGAGAGAGAACTTTAGGTAATTGACATACAGGAAGCAAAAAAACTCTTTATACTGTGAAGTATTTATACATCATGGCAGATGTTGATTGATCTTCATGCCAATAAAATAAGATGAAATGTTATAAATGTAAAATAAATGTTCAATAAAATGTTCTTATTTACATGAATCATTACAGTAATTATTTCTATTCGCAGTAAAAAAGACAATCAAGAGATCTTATTAGATATGGTTTCATAGAACGTTTTGTTAACCAGGATTTTGGACTATTTTATTGTGGGTGGTGCAACCCAGAATGATGCCACAGAAACAAAGCCATCAAGATGTCAATGAACACTAAACACTGAAAAGTTATTTTACAGTTAATTCTACTTACTTACAGATAAGCGTGTGTGTGTGTGTGTGTATTATATGTCAGGTCCATCAATCACAATCACAAAGCTCTCGTATGATGTGTCCATCAGGTGATGTCTCGTCTCTTCAGCTGTTTCTCACACAGATGTAGAGGAACCTGCAGGCTACTGTCTGAAAGAATAACTGCACAGTCAGGTGTGTGTGTGTGTTCCTCGCTCTGTCTTTGTCTATTAAACACACACAAATACACACACGGTTCAGCCCTTCTATAAGTCTGTCCTCTCTACCTGTCTGCCAGCAGGGCAACTTTCAAGCCCACATCAGTCAACACAACAAACAAGCAGACAAACAAACGCACAGCCTCTCTCTCCTCTATATTAATCTGTGTTTACCGTGCTAACATCTCTTCTACAGGATGCTTGGCTCGCGGGGGCTGGCGCGCAATGAATCGTGAGTTCCGTTGCCATGGGAGCAGGTTGTCATGGGACGGGCAACGCATTAGCGAACGGACGTTTGACCTGAAGCTCAAAGGCCGCATCCACCGGGACACCAAATGCGAATTTAACTCACTCTGCAGTTCTGTACCTGAAATCAGGCCAGACGAGACGGTTTAACGCATTTACTAAACAGCTGAATCAACGAGTTTCTGGTGAAATTCTTGGAAGTCATACGTAATGAATACTTTTCATTTCGTATGTTGAAGTCAAATAAAGCCAAACTGACATGAGAATAAATCATTATTATGAACTTACTGTTGATGACGGCATCACACTGTTCTGTTATGCACTTGTACAATAACTGTTTTTAAAAATTAGAGATTGAGGCTTTAATTGAATGTTTATGAAATACTGCAGTGTGTTGTAAGGCCTGCGCTATATTCTGAAAGATTCAAACATCACCACAAATGCGTCTGAGCAGAGACGTGTTTTTGAGCTCTTAGTGCATGTGGACTCGTGTTACCATACAGAAGACAAGAAAATATTGCCACATGTCTTAAATCTTTCTTAAGCCTGTTTCATACTACATGTCCTTATTAAATCAAATGTGCTATAATTCTACTACAGTATAATACAGAGTCTTACGCTAGTTTCAGCATTAGATGTTTCCAGCAAACTCAAGCAGCCCTGAACACAATGTCCAACCTCACAACACCTTCAGGCTCCTGTCAAAATATCACATGATCGAAGGAGGAAGATTATAAGAAATAAAATCCCAGATTTAATTGCCCTGCTGTGCAATCTGCTCAACAAACAGGCGTGTGTGTGTGTGTGTGTGTGTGTGTGTGTGTGTGTGTGTGTGTGTGTGAGTGTTTAAATCACATCAGCAGGAAAACAGAATTCCAGTCTTTATCCAGGATGTTGAGTCAATCCAACGCTCCCAAAACCATCACAGAAACTCTGTCCACATTTATTCATATATTCTTAATCAACAACAAATGTCTCATTAGTGTCTGTCTTTCCTAAAAAGCTCAAAAAAGCCATTATGGAAGCAAAACAGCTTTTTTTCATTAATAGCCATTTAACAGCAGCTATGGATTCTGACAAAAAAAACAAACCCCAAACACATTCATTCTATGAAATATTGTATTTTCATTTCATTCTATTATATTTTTGAAGGATATTTTTGTTTTTTAACTCTTGATTCTCATTCATGTTGCTTTTGAAATGTGACAGAATTTCTCTTCAGAGGGTTGAAGGACACACATTCTCCGTGTTTCATTCACACTCACAGCGACATCACATCATCTCTCTCTCTCTCTCTCTCTATTCCTCTGTGTATCCAATCTTCCCTCTTACCAGACAAAAACAATTTCCTGTTAAAGGCCGGAAGGTTGCTGTCATTCTAAAAGAGTTCCTGCTCCATCACTCGCTTCCTCCCTCCCTCTCTCTCTCTCTCTCTCTCTCTCTCTCTCTGCTCTACGATTCTCTGAGTTTCTTGTAAACTGATTTTTGNTCCTGCTCCATCACTCGCTTCCTCCCTCCCTCTCTCTCTCTCTCTCTCTGCTCTACGATTCTCTGAGTTTCTTGTAAACTGATTTTTGACGTCTGTCCATTTTCCAGCTTATTCAAGGACCGCCCACTTAGACAGGAAGAAACTGACATGAAAAGCGACGGTTTCTGTTGATAGGTTTGTCTTTATCTGAAATAGATTCTACCAGCATGGAAAAATCAAACAGTCTCAGCTCTGGTTGTACAAAACACTGAAAAAATGATTCAGTTCTGCTTTTAAATGTAGTTTTAGTTGCAACTCCTGAGGGGAATTTACTGAAATGAATTGCTTCCTCTGATACAGTTTTCTCTTGTTTTAGCACCGATTCACAAAACTGCATCATATGATGAAGAACTGCTGCTTTAATCTCTAGAAAATGTACACAAACATCTCTTTAAAATAAAATGATGGCTACCATATGGTCAACTTTTGTCATTATTAATGAATGTTCAAACTGCCTGTGCTCTCTGTACGACCTTGTGTACCAAAAGGCCTGTCTCTACCTCCAAATATATCCATCCACCTCTCTTCCCTCCATTCCTCTCTTTTATATATTTTCTCCCTCTCATTTTTCCCTGCCCTCCATCTCTGAACAGATGGTGTGTGATGTGGCGGGCTGCCCGTGGTGAGGTGGGCTTTAGGTAAGAGTCTGAGATCTGCCCATGTGGGGGGCTTCAGGGACCCCGCTTGGAAACATGTGCTGCCTGCTGACCACGAGTGAGGCCACTAACACATCTGATACACAAATTAATAACAAACTACAGAAGAACTACAAAAAACAACTTTTGAATATGAATATACAAAATATTGCAATATTCCATTTAAAGTTTGTACAGTTTGATTTTATGGTGACTTTAATGTCAGTCTCACAGATAGTTATGACTGAAGCTTTATCAACAGATGAGAACAGTGTTCTTCATGAAGTTCAGCAGCTGTCACTCACCTTCTCCTGGTACTGTCTGCGTGAGGAGTCCAGCGACTGGATCAGAGCCGTGGCGTGACCAACAAACATGGCGTAGCACGTCGCTCCCACGATCATGCTGAGGATGGTCAACCACACGTCAGTCATGCCGACAGGTGGATACATGCCGTACCCGATACACAGCATGTGACTCATGGCCTTGAAGAGAGCGTACGAGTACTGCTGACCCCATGTGTCGTTCTGAAAGAGACCAGAGCCCAGCTAACAATGTTAGGTTGTAAGAACGTTTCTCTAACGCTTCCATCAATCAACAATGTTATTTTGAATGAATCTACAAAGCATCCAGTTTTTTAGATGTTGTATTAAAATTATTAGCATTTAATAATTAGCATTTAATTTTCAATTAAGCATTTAAAAAAAAATCTGATTTGGAAATTCGTTCACCTCACCATTAAAACTTGTGCTTTAAAATGTCTTTAATAAGTGGATACAAACAGCAGTATTACCATGTATTGAAATACAAATAAATATATATTAAATATACAAAATGTCTGACTGAAAAATATCAAAATCTAGTTCGTTTAGCTGTACGTGTATAAAACAATGTTCCAACACTTTCAAAAAGCTCATGAATATTAATTCCCTTTGACTCGTCTGAGCTTCAGTGAAACACAGTCACACGTGATGAAAACGTACGACTGGAGCTGAAACAAAATCCAACAGGAGAAAAGTGGGTCAGCTATTTAGAAAGCTGTTGAATTTGTCTCTAAAACAGTGAATAAATTGCCCTTGTTCTGTGGACGTCCGTGAGGAATCAATACTGGCTCCTGACGTGAAGTCCAGATTACTTTCAGACCGGTTTCTGCAGGGCTCAATCGTGAGAGACAGTGACAGCTTATTAAAGCTTTCCAAAAAACAGAGACTGTTTTAAAACGTCAGACTGTCACTGGAAAAACTGCGGTTCAAAATAACAAGACACATATGGCCTGTTCACTTTAATACATTAGTGTGTATTAAAAATACACAGAGGAAATATACCTCAGCTAACAAGGAATGTTCTCAGAACATTCATTAACATTGAAAAGTTCTCTCAAAGTTATTACAAAAGGTTCTTGCAGTAATGTTAATTTTTTACACACATCTAACCTTATTTATAATACATATTTTAAAAACATCATTCTTAAGTTGTTAATGAAATATTTTAATCTTAAAAATAAAATAACGATACAAATGACAAAAGTACATTAACAAGACTGATAAAAAATTAACCAAAATTAACATGAAACCTAAAAATATAAAAATAAAACCTAATTAAAAAAATAAAAACTATAAAAAAAATTGTAATTAATTAAGTCAGGTTTAAAACTCTGTCTTAATCTTTAATTCTCTGTCTTTTAGTAACAGCTCTGAAAACAGCAAACAAACAGAACAGTGAGTAAATCTGAGTGTTCAGGATCATCAGACAGTATCTGCATCTGTTTCCTGCTGACTGATAATGCTCATGTTTGAGTCTGATCTCAGGCTTTATGTTACTTTAGCACTGGGCCAATCACAGAGCAGCATTTACCCCTGAGGGAGGCCAGCTAGTCACCGCAGGCCTCATCGATAAACCCCGGTGATAAATCACACACCCTCAGAGGACCTGCTGGTTTGAGGCTTGCTGTCACTCTCTCTCTATCAACATCCTGAGGCTGATAGGGTCACAGTTTTACGTTGTAAGAATGTTTTCAATAAGCAACAAAAACATGTTTTTTTATGTTCTAGGAACATTCAAAATGTCCAGTTTCTAAGACATTGTATTAACATTATTGCTTGATTTTAAGAACATTTGTCAAATATTTCTGTGATGTTTTTAAAATGTTTCACTAACAGCTAGGGAATAATGTTCTTGATATATATGTGATAGATAGTAAATCTTAGTCATCACAAGGAACAAGACTGTTTGGTTGAAGTTGGTAACCAAACAACAGTGGCACCTATTAACTTGCATTGTATAGACACATTTCTCGAAATATCTTCTTTTGTGTTTCACAAATATGAAAATGTAAGAACACTCACCACCATCTTGTTCTTGGAGACCCAGCAGTCGGCAGGGAAGTCCTGCAGCATGGGGACGAGAAACTGCAGACATCCGTCCCAGTGACACAGCAACAGCATCATTCCAATCAGATTGACGATTCGCACCATGGCACTGGCCAGGTCATAGGTCATGTGAAAAATCTGAGGAAACAAGACAGGAGACAATAGACACAGCGTTTTACTGTCTGTACACTGTAAATCTACACTGTAAATACATACAAAATCTACACAGTTTTGATTATACAAAAGAGCTGAAACTTTAGTAATTAATTTAACCCATATATATTTAAAATAAATGTATCCTTTTAAAGAGACTTACAATGGCTTCAATATCTAGACAGTGAACAAAAATAACATTTATTAATTCATAATGTATTTACATGCAATAAAAAACTAACTCCCACAGCAACACCTGTAAGAGACAAAACATCTTTTCTGAATCACTAACAAGGCATTTAAATAATTGAAAACATGAAAGAACAGCATCCTTCCTTCAGAAACAACTGAGAGAGAGAGAGAGAGAGTCACTGTACGGCAGTGAGTGAGCGTGTGATTGGTTAATCCTCACGGTAAGTGGTCTCTTGGGAAGCCCACAGTCTCTTGTGTGGTCAGGTGGGTGTTAATGGCCTCCACAATTTAAAGCTACTTATGCTGGCTGCAGGCAGGACACACGCCTGTGCTTATTAAAAAGCACTTGAGTCACTTTCAAACAGCTTTTAAGAGCTTACGTGAGGGAGATACACCCACACTTCATTGTTATTAAGCCCTATAAATCAGAGGCTCTCTCTCTCTCTGTTTGTTTTGCTCTCTCGACCGTGGTTACCTGCCATTAGAGCAACACTGAAATTACAGTTTTCAACAGCTCTGCTTTCATGAGAATTTTCCTCAGTATTTTCTCATAACAATTACAATAAATACAACTACCAGCTAACAATCTTAGGTTGTAAGAACGTTTTGTAACGTTTCCATTAAGTATTAGTTAAGGAAAGTGACACATGCATGTGAGATTGTTGTATGGAGTCAAACATCTTGACTCGTCGCAGCATGTGAATCTACTCTTGATGTCCGGATCCTCTGTTTTATGACTGCATTAAAATTTCATTGATCTTCCGGGTCACTCAGAGGTCATTTAACTGCCAGACATCTCACTCATCACATCAGCCCAGCGTAACATCATCCAAATGTACAGACAGAAATAACCCATAATGAGAAAGACAACACACAGATCAGCCGAGGTCTCTCTCTCTCTCTCTCTCTCTCTCTCTCTCTCGTCTGTGCTCTTGAATTCTAATAATGGTGAAACTGAAACGCACTGTAATGCAATTAAAGTGAAATGCGCTCGGGGTGAATTGTGGAAATCCTCTCTAATATTTGCTTTAATATTACAGTCATTATTGTGAATCAGGGGAATAATAATAGATGTTCTTGTCTACAAGAAGAACAGCAGATCCACACAAGAATAAAAACACAATAACCACTGAAGTCATTAAATGTCCCTCTCTAACCCCCCCCACACACACATATACACACACATACATATACATACACACACACACACACACACAGACACACATATGGACAGACACACATCTGGGACTCTAATTGGCATGGAGGCACATTAAAGATGAGAGACTCACACAGTGACTAAACAACCCTGTTCTGATTGATGAAGCAGATAAGATATGAGACAGCTAGAGAGAGAGAGAGAGAGAGAGAGAGAAAGACGGGGAGAGAGAGACAGGTAGAGAAAGAGACAAAACTGACTTCATGTCAATTCCAGCAGATGGTCTCACTGGTTCTGTCCAAATCCAAACCTGCCTGTTTTAACACATTCATTCCATTTGGTTCAATGTTTCAGGTTAACTAAGTACTAATGCTACTAACTTAATCACATTGTGTGACAGCAGCTGACTTGTTTTCACTACAGTGCTGGTTTAGTAACACAAATGAAAGCAAATTTGTTTGAAAAACAGTTAAAAATAGCCCAAACACACACAGAACAGAAGAAACATCTGATCTGCATCTGGAGATCTTGAATCGGATTATTTTTACAGGACTTCCTGAACACCTGCTGATTGGTTGTTGAGACAAACACTCCAGCAGGTGAGATCTTACAAATGTGTGTTGTTCACATCCCTCAGCAGATCCAGAGAGTCTGTGGTGTTTCACTGAAGCACCTCTGAGGTCTCAGACCCAAAACGCATCTTTCATTTTCCATCCAGCCAAAGCAGTACACGCATAAATCAGAACAATGCCAGATGCCAGTATTAACAGAGACGGACTCCCTGCCTCCACTCAATAAACAAACACAGATGGTCCTGCTTCCAAAGCCCCTCAAACGCCTTCACAAATGATCCCCCATGCTAATGTTGTTCTGCTAACTCTCACCGCTGAGATGTGTTCGCTGTGTCCCACACACACAGAGAGAGGGAAGGTTCCACCGTTGACATGATGTCAGCCAACCCAGCTGAACGTTCTCAGAACATAAAACAAGCTCTCTCAATGTTATCAAAACATTCTTCAAAAGTATAACGTTATATATCATACATATCAAAAATGTTATTCTTAAGTAGTTAGTGGAACATTTTAATAACATTCCAAAATAAAATAAAAACGTTCTTATGACCAAGCAACAGTTGTCTAAATATGTCTACAGAAACTGACGCTTTGAACATTCTTAAAACTTTCCAAATAACGTAAAACAACCTAAAATTGTTAGATGAGGAGAGGGTGTACCTCAGCCCCTAAAAACTTTCACTTCATGAATACCCTCAACGATGGTCCAAAAGTGACCCAGGATGCTGAAAGTGAGCTGTGTTCTGACAGCAGTGTCAGCGAGAGGGCAGGAGTCAGTCATCCTCATCTGCCTTTGATTTAATAACATGCAGACTAAATGAATTCACTCAGGGGAGTGACTGCCATGAGGAACATTTCTGCTCTGCTGCCTCCTAAACAGCACTAAAAATGACAGTAAGAAATACTGAACTGCCTCAGCGGAGGCTGAAAATGTGTCGGCTACAGCAACAGATAAAGATTAAATTAAAAACAGCGTACACAACACGAGAACAAGTACATCTATCTGTCTGTCTATCTATCTAGCCTGATAGACTGGTACGTCAGTATATAATCACATTTTTACTTCCATGTTTTGTTGACCAACAAGGTCATAAAGAAAAGTAATAAAATGTTCATATAAGAGAACTATAGTTTTCTTTCCTAAACGTTCAGTAGGTAAAAATAGCTCTTCTACATCAGATCCCACTCACTGTTCCTGACAGACACACTGAACTGATGTAATAACACACACGGTTCATTTAAAATGACAGGTGATATTTTCATGTCACGGTCTTTCATTTCCGCCCCCATCGAGGTCTTCTGACACATTACAGAGTCCACCTTTCTGCTCATGTATACACACACACACACACAAATACAAACACACACACACACACACACAAATATAAACACACACACACACACACACACAAATACAAACACACACACACACACACACACACACAAACACACACACACACACACACACACGATTTCTGTCTGTCAGTCAGTGACCAATCACAGCTGTGCTTTGACATACATTCTGAAGTGTTGCTCTAACTTTTAAACAAGAGAAGCACAATATCACAGGACTGAACAACTCCACCATTTTTCTTACACAGATCTTAGAACAGACCTTACATTAATATGGCTAACGTTCTCTAAAAGTTTTCTCAACGTTCTAAAAACATATCTGCTGTAACAATAGTAGAACATTTTTTAACATTATTTATCATATTTCAAAAAATGATATTTTTATGTTGTTAGTGAAACATTTAAAAATGTTACTGAATTTTTTACATTTTTGAATAATGTTCAAATGTCCTAACAACCTGAAACTGTTAGCTGGGTTCTCTTCCTGTCATGTTTTGCGCGATACACTGGGGCTGTTGAATCTGTGAAGAGCAGTTATGAAAGAGAGACAGACAAGCTGTCGCGTGACAGAGCGAACGAGACCCCAGCTGTGTTCTGTGGATTCACTTCTCACCGTGTACCTCTGAGACTCTGTTTACCCAGTGATGGAGAGAGAGAGACGTTTCTAATCATTGCTTTAATCACCCTCCAGCCGTTCCTCAAGAGGACGGGAGAGAATTACAGGCTAATGTTAGCACTCTACTGTAGAATATTCAATTGCTTATTCATTAATTGATACGTGTAGCACTCAACACTCAGATTTCTGCCAAACCTCCCAGACGGCCTGAAGATGAGAGTCAGGAAACATATGTTGCTTTCAGTCTGTGATTTCTGCCAAGCACAGATTCAGTGTTTGAACCAAAAACACAAACAACATCTTAAAGGGTAACAGCGTTACCCTAATGTTTGAAAAACATTACAAAATATTATTTGGAAAGCTCTGATTCTTTCAAAACAGTCAATGTCACAGAATCAGTAAGAGAGTCAGTGAAGAGTAAACGGATGTTGACGCCTTCAGCTTCTTAAAAGTTTCTCTTGAAAAACAGACCTCACGTTTCTCCTCTAGAGTTTAGAAGAGATCTCAAATAAAAAAACCACCTGTACTCACATGATCATGTCTCTGTTAGACGTGTGAGGGCTGTCAGTCTGGTGAACTTTGACCTCTGTCATAAACCCTCAGAAACATCAAAGATTATATAATTAATAAGATGCGGCAGTTCTGTTACTGTGAATGGGGGAAACTAACTGTAACGCTTAATATGGTCACTCTAGAAAAGGAAGTCCCGCCTACTAGTAGAAAAGAGCCAATCATCAATTACTAAACAGTAACATTCTCTGGGGGCGGAGCTCTGTACAGTGTTGTGAGGTAATTGACAGCTTTTGCACATGCAGTACCTGAAAAACTTCTTTGAGCTTTTGAGCACAATTTGAACTTAAGAAACAGAATTTATGAAACAGCTGATGTTAGGTTTAATCGTTGGTCAGAAATGTGTTGTTTTATTGTGAGATTTACTTCAGGTAAACAGAATTTGGTATGACTGAAATAGCTGCCTGGAGGTGCTGCAAAGATGACTTCCCTAAAGAAGAACATCTGCTCACCTCCTCCCACTGATGAATGTAGCGGATCAACCGGGAAAGCCTCAGCAGCCTCAGCAGGCTGAGAATCTTCGTGAAGCGTACGATCCGCAGAGCACGCGCTGTCTTGTAGAAATCTGAGTCGATGCGCGTCTCCACGATGAGGAAGATGTAGTCCACTGGGATGGAGGAGATGAAGTCCACCACAAACCATGAGCGCAGATATTTGATCTTAATTTGCTGAGGATCCAGAATGATCTCAGCATTATCCTCCTTTACGATCCCGGTACGGAAGTTCAGCACCAGGTCCATGAGGAAGAAGGTGTCAGAAACCACGTTGAAGACGATCCAGGGAGGCGTGTGCTCGTCTTTGAAGAAGGTGATGCCCACAGGAATGATAATGAGGTTGCCCACCATCAGCAGCAACATGGTCAGATCCCAGTAAAACCTGGAGGAGAAACACAGAAAGCAATCAGTATGTTTTTGAAGGACATCTGAATGCTACACTGGTTTGAAGGTTGCGTACTGGACCTCAACTTCTTCTGGTCTCCAGATATATCTCCCCAGCTTACAATTTTAGGTTGTAAGAACATTTCTCTATTTCCATTACGTAACAAAAACATTTTGTTTGAAAATTCTAGGAATGTTCAAACATTATTAATGTCACTGTTATTGTTTTCAGTGTTCCCATCCTGTAAGTTAAGTATGATGGTTTAATTACATGCATGCACTGCGTGTGCTTAAATAAAGCCCTGAGAGGAAAACCACCCCAGCAGACTAATCTGCTGAGCTGGTGACCAGGTTAAGAGCAGCTTATAACCAGTAAGATCATTTTAGTTCCTCTTACCAGTAGAAGGTTTGTTTTCAGTGATTACATGCTGGTTTTGGCATGACTACACATATTGTGCAAACTGATTTAAAACCAGGGTTGCAAAATTCCAGGAACTTAACAGGAATTTGCGGAGTATATGGGAATTATGGCACACAGATGAAACCGTATGAGTCATA
Source organism: Ambastaia sidthimunki (assembly GCA_036877625.1). Classification (NCBI taxonomy): domain Eukaryota; kingdom Metazoa; phylum Chordata; class Actinopteri; order Cypriniformes; family Botiidae; genus Ambastaia; species Ambastaia sidthimunki. The sequence goes on along the minus strand of JAZGTK010011307.1, from coordinate 2,191 downwards.
CGTCAAGAAAGAGAATGTGTTTCTATTTATGTTTGCATATTGTACAGTTTATAAAAATTACCCAAAAATTTCCAATTAATTGCCTTGTTATCCTGTAAATTAATGTAATATTCCAACTTGAAATGTTTCCCCAGCTTTTTATCCTTATCCACAACCAATTAAGATTATTTTAGAAACTCTTTTCTAAAAGATGATAATGACCATGTGAAGACTTCTTTATATTAAACCTCCAGAGATGTTTTTGAGCTTGCATCATATAAACACAGTAACATGATCACTCATAACACACGGCATAATTATTCTGATTGTAAATGCAGGCACACACATCTTCTGACGGAGGACATTCCGCTTGGCAATTCATTTAAAAAGCATTCAGTGGATTTTAGCTTATGAATGGTAAGTAGGACGCACTCCAGAGACAAATTACAATCAGAAATTCATGTGGCTGAATTCTGCAGCATTTACTGCAGTAAACACTGAAGTTTAATGTATGCAGCTTGACCTATACCGTCCTCAGAAGAGTCTGCGTGTGTGTGTACCCAGCTAACAGGGAACATTCTCAGAAGGTTGGTTTACGTTCTCTTAAAGTTATCAAAAAGCGTTCTTGCAGTAACGTTAGCAGAGCTTTTTTAACGTTATATCATACATGTTAAAAAACTGAATGTTTTTTAAAACAATACAGCAGTAAAACATGTTAAAATAACATTCTTATAACTCAGCAGTAATGTTACGTCTGAAAAACTAGATGCTTCATATGTTCCTAGAACCTTCAAAATAACATGTTTATTGTTTTTGTTGCCTAATGGAAATGTTAGGGAAACGTTCTTACAACCTACAAATGTTAGCTGGGAAGGTGTGTGTTTGCTTATAAATTGCCCTCTTGGCCCAGTTGGTAATTGAATCTGGACTGGCTGTGTTGTTGGGTGATATATCCTCACGGCTCTGTAGACAGAGGGATGGAGAGAAGGTCAGTGTTGTGATCCGATCGTTCGGTTCTGCCTGATTTACCCTCCTGAGTTTGGACCGCCTATAAAAATCCAGAGTGGATATAAAAGGCATGTGAAAGACCAGGTGAAGTCACCGGCTTCATGTTTCTTGTGTTGATGAACATTTGAGCTGATTATTACAGTTCTACATCTTTATTTATTTTTGTTTTAACAGGATTCCAGCTAACAATTTAAGGTTATCGTAACGTTTCCCTAATGTTTCTATAATAACACTTTTAACCTTTTTAATTCTTAATGAAAGCTCTAAGAATGTTCAAAACATCCAGTTTTTCAAACGTTGTATTAACATTACTGCTTGGTTATATAAACTTTCAAACAATTTTATTCTGTAATGCTTTTTAAACATTTGTGGAACATTAGCTATTTGTGGACCAATCACAGAGTTCCTGAATAAACAGTAATTACACACACACGAAACACTGACAGTAATTGGACTTGTTTAAAGTAACTGGGGAATCCCGCAGTTTGATGTCAATGTCACAGTGTGTGTTATATTTAGCTTGATGTTTCTGACATTGTTCTTCTCAGCTGTGTTTAAACTCAAGAGATCACACACACACATCACAGGAAAATTACATTCAACACTCATGTCATGTGTTGTTCAAGCTCAGTGTTCCCCAGCACTGACACACACACACACACACACACCGGCTAATGTGTAATAAATGCACCATTCGTATCAGCATTTGTCATTTCATGCCGTTCAGCTGTATGTCCAGACACAGCAACAGCTGTAACTGGGTCATCTGGACCAGACAAGGTTGGTGATGGAGATCCAGGCTATTAAAACCCATAGCTGGATTCTGAAGGCTTTTAGTCCATATCTGTTTGCTGTGAGTTCATCGAGACACTAACACTAAACGCTGACAGAACTAAGAGAACGTTGCATTTAAATGGAACATGTTTTAGCTCAAACATGCAGAAATCCACCCTGTGTTATTATAGATACAAAATCCCCAGCATAAAGATACACTATAAATACAGTGTGTGTGTGTGTGTGTGTGTGTGTGTGTGTGTGTGTGTGCGTTTAATACTGTGAGACAGAAATAGAGTCCATCTACTATTTACAATTCCTCACACATCCACAGAGAGGAAGAGAACAAGAGATAGAGAGAACGAGAGAGAGAATGACAGGAAGAACAGAGAGAGAGACAGAGAGAAAGAGAGAGAGAGAGAGAGAGAGA
>JAZGTK010011306.1:0-15711 GCA_036877625.1 Ambastaia sidthimunki | reverse complement strand
ATTTTATGGTAAGGTTTCATTTGTTAACATAAGTTAACCAATTAAGTTATGTAAAGTTATAATTATTTATATTTTTACAGCATTTATTTATGCTAATTTCAACATTTGGTAATAAGTTTTTAAAATGAAAAGTTATATGTGTTGACAATAGTTAAATCACAATAACATGAATGATCAATGAACAATTGTATTTGAATTGGCCAACATTAACAAAAATGTATAAATGTTGTTAAAATATGCTTATTGTTGATTAATGCTAACTAATGCATTAACTACTGTTAACGATTAGAACTTTATTGTGAAGTGAACCTATTTTTCTCCTGTTTGTGTAGCTGCTGGTTCTTTCCTGAGAGCCACAGGCTGTGAAAGGCTGTAATCAGTTTACTACTTCAGCATTTCCTGGGAGATGCAGCCATGTGTAGAACAGTATGTGAAGGCTCATTTACAGCGAATAAAACTGCCATGATTCCACGTCCGCTCGCTAAGTTACCCTGATACCACTCTTCTGTGGTAACCAATGAGGAAACTCCTGTTTTGACTGCTGTCTTGGCTCTCAGAGATCCCATCAGTTGTTTACGCCCAAGCAGTGTCTAGGTGGACATGGGTGATGAATGTCTCTACAATACGTGTCAGGAACTACATTTTTTTCTATACAAACTCCACTCACAGGTTTTTACCAGTGAGTTATTAGATGTTTACAGTGAATGATTATCTGAAATCTACACATTAAGGGTAAAGTATCCTGTTTTCTTCAATGTTTTCTTCAGCTTGATATACAGAGACAACTATAAGTATAAGCTATTTGTAGGCTGATTTCCCTGAAAAGCAAAAGCACTTTTGCCTCTGTGGTACTATTAAAAGTTGCTCTGTTTAAGCATTCCCACCAGGCCAACAGAGCAACATTGGCTCAACCAATGACATAGTTTTGGGGCGTGGTTATGTATGTGTCTCAACAATGCCATTCGTAGGTGTTCAGGAAACTTGTGATTTTTTTTTTGCAGTTTTGCTTGGTGACAGTTGTAGTTCAGAAATAACACACTTTACCTAAAAATATTCCAAAAATATTTTACAGAGCAGCACAACAAAAACTTGGGTAAACAAATTGTAATACTCATTTTAGAAGTCACAATTCTTTTTAATATAAAACACCTTAAAACGTCACATCGATGAAAGAGCGCCTCCGTAAATGCTTCCAAAAGTTGTTTTAGGAAGGACTCTAGCTCAACAGAATTAACAGTTTTAAGTCCATCTCTTCATACAGGAAATGTAGAGAACATGCATCACAAACACATCTTACAAAGTCCAAAAAAACACAAATAAAAGGAACAAGAATGAACGAGTCTGGGGTTGAGTCAGTCTCCTTGATGCCAAATGGCACGTAGACAAACAGCCATCTTGATGGGTGAAATTCATCAGACAGCTTTGCGGTTTTGGGTTGGAGAGGACAAAGCCCCTCCCTCTCTTAGATGGGTAGCTGAAGAAAAGAGGAACGAGAACGTAGCGTAAGGGAAGAGTAAATGACCATTCAGGTGGGAATGAAATTTGGATGTGTGTAATTTGTTTGCATTTTTATGAGGGATATATAAGGCTTTTGTTCCATGCCAAGATATAAATAACAGGTATTCTTGAAAATGAGCAATAAACACATACACAAAAAATACAGGTTAATTTGTTATTAGGCTTTGTTGTAGCCATTTTATCTCGAGGTAAAAGCTGAAATTCATTGAAATTAAACTAATTTTTCCCATATATGATTGGAAAAGGCATTTTTACAGAGTGAGATCTCTTCTACAATCTCACAGAAAAAGTTAAACGTGTGGATTTATACAAATGCTCATGAAATGAGTCCAAGTGAGAATGTCAGAGACCCACTTAAATGAACTTAATGTGAACTGAATAATTAGCATTGTATAATGTTAATACACCCGGACTATGCAATCCTTCCTCACACAACTAGCACACATGAGAGGTGTGGGTCACACCACAGATGCGACTGAGGTGACAGAGGTCACCTTGTTTTCTTCTGCCCATGGCTGTAAGTTCTGCAGGGCGTAAAGCGAGGAGTTATGTAGGCAGAGAGGGTCTTGCTGAAGAGGTTGACTGAGGGTCTTCTGAAAGGCTTCTTGTTGTAGCTGCAGCATCAGACGGTTGGCCTGCTGCCTTTCGGCCTCCCTCTCCTCCGCAGTCTGCCTCCTGTTGTCAGACACATGATAGAAGTCAACATAATGTGTGGTGACAGGGACCCGTTTCAAATACGAAAGCGGATTATGTCATCTAACGTGTTTATCTGGTGCAGGTCCTAGGCTGGTTTTAATTACAACCAGAGATCTGAGCTCTCAGCATCCACAAAGGGATGTCATGACTTTATGAAAAATAACCAATGTGCTTTATGACTAAAGTCATTTTGAATGAAACATGGAAGTCTTAATGCGTCTTTACATTTAATAATACCTTAGATGTAAACAGATCAAGGGCAGGCTGTCAAAGCAAAACAAATGTGTATATTACAGTCGTCATATGAGGGGACAGAGCAACTATTCTGTAACCTTTAGAAATTTCAATGTTCATCATTACTTCCTTTTGTGGAAGATTAATTACCCTGTGAAGACACTTTTCACTATTTTTACAGGTTTTATAATCGATCCTTTTATCAACTGCATTTTTAAAAACTTAATGTCAAATGCCACAATGTCAGAAGTCTCATTAAAAGTGTATTTAATTTGATTGTAGACAATGCAGAGTAAATAAATGAAATCCAAAAGATAAAGGGGTAAACAAATCAAAACAAATTGCAGGGTAGCTTGCACAATATATAAAAATGTTCGAAATGCTGCAGATGTATAGTGCATATTTCAATATTGTTGCAAATGCATAGTGCAATATTCATAATACATTAGTTTGCAATAACTGAATTATTGTAATACTGCATAAAGTTATTTGTAGTCTGTTTTAGAGACTGCTTTCAGAAGTTGTAGTGAAGCTTTCTTTTCAAGAATGTGAAACATGTATGATGGTTATATAATTTTCAGTTTTTATTTAATACAATTTAAATGGATTTTTACAAATTTAAAGCATTATCGTATCGCATATCGCATTGTTTACCAAGTTATTGCAATTCGCATTCTTCAATTTCGTTCAGGATGTGCAAAGTAAAACACTAATAACACCACTATTTATCTAAAAAAGAATTCACATTTCAGAAAGCCCTTCATTTATTTATCCTCCATGACAAAATTTGCCCACCATGAGGGCTCCATACCTGCCGCCCAGCGTCCATTAGCCACACGTCACAGCTAAATGCATTACTGTAATGCGATTGCTTTCCCCTCATTTGATCATAGGCTTGTTACCCGTACGATCGACACGCAAATACATCCTTCATTCTCAAAGTGTCTCTCTAGACTACGGTTAAATATTATACATCATGACAAAACTGCAAAACCTTCAAATTAAAACCAGCACTTGATTCAGTTCTTCGTTTCTAAATATGTTTACGTATTGTTTATGATGTTATTGCACCTGCGTCATTCATAATGCATATGATAAATTAGATAAATGTCATTCTGGAGATTTAGCACGCAATGTCCTTTATTTTGAGCTTGACGTAAAACTCAAATATATATCCACTGACAACCTAATAAATGTCACGCTAATATTATCTTGTTAAATATAACCTTAAATATAGAAGATCCCCTTAAGAATTTTTGATCCTTAGTCGTGTTAATTCAGTCTTGAGTAATATTTGTGGCTTGAATATAAAACGGTTGATTAAAATACCATATTTTTCTGTCAAAAGATTTTCTAAAGTGACACGTTATTTATTTTCAGTAATGCTGCAACTGTCAATGTGTGATGTAAGATTTACTAGCATTTCATTCCTAAGAGGCCGTCTAAAAGCATTGCAAATTCAGTCCAGGGAGGTGACCGCGCTAATGAATATTTCCCAGCAGCTTTCAACAGCAGATAATTGTTGAATTAAGTTGAGCTCCATAAATATTGATGAGTAGGCATACAGAAACAACTATAATAAATTTTTATTTGTTAAAGGCCATGACTCAGCTTCATTACAAATAAATCACGTCCAGCAAGCTCTTGTTTGCTATAGCAGCCTGTTGGTAAAACCAAAGGTAAGTAAGCCCTGCTCTTAATTAGATTGGGCACTTATTTGCTCCGAAAGAGCCAACAGCAAAAGGTTGAGTAGATTATGGGGAAAGAATGGACATGCTCTCAATTATTCAGAAGAATGGGCTCGGTAGTGCATGGACAGCAAGTTTGTAGAGCCTTTTAAGAGGTTGAACATTTCTGCTTGGTCAAGACAATTGGTGTCCAATGTAAAATAAATAATAAACAAATAAAATGCAAACCTCAGCAAATCCGCAGTAGTATATTTCCAGTAGGCCCTAAATGCCCCCTCGCTTAAACTCATTCCTGTCTAAACTAATTCCTAGTTGCATTTGGAAAATATAATGATTTATTACAGTAGCAGGTTGGTGAAGCACCAACAATGTGTGTAATTTGTTTGAGAGCAAAATTGTTTATTTCTAGTTTTGTTTATTGTGTGGGGTGGGGCTGTTTTTGTAAAAGAGGTCTGTTTTTCATTCGCTCAGTTTGAAAAAGCACCAAGATTTCACAGCGAATTTGAACGTCACAATATATTCGCATTAAAATAAATTAATTCGGTTATTTGTCAAAATGACACAATAAGAAAGAAAATTAGAATAAAGGAAAGAGGAAGCGGTCTAATATCATATTAAAAAGGTTCAATACATTCACCTACCTCCACTTTGTTCTTCTGTTTTGAAACCAGGTTTTAACCTGAGCATCTGTCATTTTTAGAGCCTTGGCGAGCGTGGCGCGCTCCGCAGACGCCAGATATTTTTGCCGATGAAACCGCTTTTCCAGCTCACAGATCTGCACACGGCTAAACGACGTGCGGGGCTTTTTCCGTTTCGGCGGAGTTCGGTTCTGGTACGGATGGCCGATCCTTCGTGTCACGGAGAACGGCGAAAGAGCAGCTGAAAAACAAAAACGGAATGTGAGTGCAGATAATATTTATTAAAATATTTTATTAACATTAATAATATTCACATACGTTGTGTAGGTGTGTGTATTTAGTTTCACAATATGTGTATGATAAATTTGATAAAGGTCAAACCCAATATTTAGCATAATGTCATTTATTTAAGCCTGACTTTGAAATATATAAATAAAAACATATCTGCCTTGAAGTACATATACCTATATATGTATATATATTAAAACAACTTCAATTTATTTGTTTATCAAACTGATATGTTGAGTATCATAATGTATATAAAATTAATATGCCATTTCTTTGTGTAATTTAATGCTTAGTCTATGGCATTAGGTGTATATTCATTACAGGTCTGTAGTCAATTCATGGCCAGCTGGGCATAAACAAACAAACAAACAAACACCAAGAGGGTCTTTCCTGACTGTATGGTCTCTCTGTGCCTATATGTAAGTATATTTTAAAATATGTTTTTAATTACATTCAAAAATAAAAGAGCACATAAATTAATAATCTTAATTGTGACATCGCCCTGAAATACAAATTGTATTTCAGTTTTATATTAATCAGTGGTAATAGAATTGAAAACACAGGCTGTTTTTCACTCAGTCCTTGTGATGTTCATTTATTATTCATGATTTTACAACAAAGGTTCTGCTTTCTAAATCCTCAAGCCTTTGTATGTTTTTATTTGATATTTTTAGGTTCTTGTTTTTAAATAATGTTCTCTGAGCTGTTGTGAATATCAATTGGTGGTAACAAGTCTCTGCCAATGCCATTAAATGCCAGTTCACGTTGACATGCTGTCCTGTGTAAAGGTATATAAAGATTATAGCAATAGATAAACAGTGTCTCCTAGGATTATATGAGGATTATATCCGCAACGCTTGTTAATAGTATTACTATAGCAACATTGGTTTAGCTAGAAACTCTGTCTGAGTTCTTGTTCAAACCCTGTGGACAGCAAACGTTATATAACATGAAAAACTTCAGTTTTCCCACTAAACAGAAACTCAGTCAAAGTCTCTTATTGCAGTTTAGCAGTCTAACCAAAATGGTGTTGGACAATGTTTATGTTCTTATATGTTTATACAGGACAATGTTTATGTCCTTAAGTTAACTTCATAAAAAAATGACAGGCCACACATCTGTGTCCATTATGCACTGTTACTGTATGCTTTGAATAGCATTTCTTTATTTAAATAATGATAATCCCTCTCTTTCATGCCATGTAAGCATATGGAGAACTAGCCTCAGTATTTGGTGAATGCAAAATGTCAAATTGTCAAATATAGACCAGGTCAGGGTGGTGCTATAACATTTTAATGTTGTCTGTTTGATTCAGTGCTGCAGGATCTTTATATAAAGAGAAAATAAAACAAAAACAAAAGGAAAGCAAGAGAGAGAGACAGAGAGAAAGAGAGAGAGAGTACAGTACAGCCACAAATTGTTTGGCCTTCATGAAGAAAAGTGAGTCTAGGATAATTGACCAGGAATTGTCTGTTCAACTCTTTCCTGCAAAAAAGAACCTGTTTTTATACAAAAAAAAACTGAGGGAGTGACCTTCGACCGAGATGTTTATATTAGGGTAATGTGATTCTGGTTGCTGTTCTGAATTTGGGGCTTGGGATAGTTGGCTGCCCATCTGCTGTGCCAGCAGAGAGTTTTCTCTTTGGCAGGTCGTAGCTCCGATAATACCGTGTTAGAAGTGTGTAAATGTCTGTTCTTGGCTAGTCGCTTTGTACATTTATTCACGCTCTTGTGTAATTCAAGATTCGCTGCTGTGCTGTCGGTCATTATAAAAAGAATTGCTTAATAGTTCACACTAGTCGATTGCTCAAGGCCTGATGTGAGGCCAGTCTGACATTGAATCTGTTTTGGTCGTCCTTAGATGCAGTCAATTATAAATGGAAAAAAACCAAGAAGTTTAGATGGCATTATCAGGCAATTAAAGTCAGCTTAATTTTTATTGGTGATCTTAGTAAGAATTGGTGTATATATATTTTTTTGTTTGATTAAGACTAGACCGTTAGTTTATTTGCCATCTTTTACTTGCCATGCAAATAAAAAGGCTTCTGATTGGATTAAGCGCAAAGACTTTTTATTCCTGCGCGTAATTGGCTGTGATTGCTTTTAATTAAAGCGGTGATTTTGAATGACAGGCCGTCCTCGTCATCCATTAAGCGCAAGGATAACATTCAGTTCGTTTTTTCTGATAGTGATGGAGAACCGTAAATCTGAATTTAAAAAAATACAAGAAAGCTTTAAAAGACTAATTAATTATATTATTTATCTATTTTCGGTTATTTGTTTTGACAGCTGAAGTGGTAAATTTTTTGACGTTATGTCACAGCTTTTTAATATTTTTTTACAGTGTATGTGCAAACAAAACTAATAACGCATTTCCCAGAAACCTTTCACTCCCCCGCAAATACATATGTGGGTCAACTTGAAACAAAACAATCTCCGTATTCGCTCTCGACAGCAGAGGGAATTCTAAATTATATGTCTGTGTAATAAAATTTATCGTGAACACATCAAAAAATCAAAGCTTGCCTTAGAGAATATGCGGACAGTAATAAAATCAGTTATACGTGATATCACCTTCATGCGACAGCGTCTGCCTTTCCCATTGCGAATATTACCTTTGTAGCAATCTAATAAATATACATGTAATGGATTCAAAGCRAGATATTGAAATATAACATGGGCATTTGTCGCTATTTACGCGCAGTGAAGCAAAACAGAATGTGCCTTTAAATTTTCCCCTCATGCTGGGAATTGRAATATCAAATAAAATAWAATAATTGTCAGGAAAAGCCATAAACCGTCCGCTCAAGAGCCGCCGTCTTTCCTTTTAGACACTGTCACCATGACTACATGGCCTTGTCTCAGTTTCATGATCATTTGTATTTATGGGTAGGAAAGATTATTTTTGTCATTTCAGATAGAGCGCCATCCACATGCAATTTCATTTTCCAATTTCTCTAAGGCCAGTGATATCAGATTACGACTATCACTTGCCCTTGCTGTGATGCAGCTCTGCCCAACAGCCCTCTTCTCCATCAGTAAAATAAATTTACCCACTGATGAATATACTGTTATCCGTAATCGGCAGACGCCGCCGTGCCATTTTAGACATGCACGTGAGCGAAATAAATACGGGCACTGTACGTAAGCGTGAGACAACCATGTTCTTCTTGTGCCAGTGTAGACTCAAATATTATTTAAATTGATTAAAATTATCAATGATGACATCTTTGTATAAAAAAAACTCCACTGTGCATTTGTCGCCAGTGCTGTTAACAGAGACAGTGAAGCCGGGCAATATCATTTCAAAGGGACAAGGCGTTTACGACCACCAACCCACCTGTGTTTTATTGACTTGAGAGCAACTGATCTGTTTATACATTTCTGCACTTTTATAATCCTGCAAACTGCCAAGGAGTCAATTAACAAAAAAACATGTGGTATAGCCTTTCATCGCCTCCCAATCCGGCATGATATGTCCGGCCTGCCGTACATATCGAGTCTCAGGCCTGTTCGCGCACCTAAAGACACTGTAACACTTTTGGTGAAATGCGGACATGCAATTTAAGATGACAGGGAAAATAGTTAAAAATAATCACTCAGTATAGTTTCTAATGCTTTAATGGCTGACGCTGGGTCGAAATATAGACACCAATTTAATTGCATGCAAAAGTGTACCGGACTAAATTACGTTCTGTATAGACTTCAAAGCTTACAAATGACGACTGTGCTTAGAGTTGAGCTACCATAAAAATTAATATGCTTTAGCAAACAATTAAAAATAAACAAAAAAGCTAGACATTATCAATAACAACAACAACAATAATAAAAATAATAATAAAAAATGTTTTTCTTTTAAAAGCTGAATTAGATACTGCAGTACTAATTGCAGCCATTATTCAAAGGTACGGAGAAGAGAAAATGTAATAAACGAGCGGCCCAAAGTGACTATGAGTAAAATTGATAAGCATATTTACAAAAGAGCTTTTGCAGTTGACATATCACTGTCTCATTTGAATAATTAATGAGAATAGAGCGGATTTCTGAATTTTTAATGGATAGAAATCCATATTCTTCTTCATTTTCATTTCACTACCAGTGACGTAATTTGAAGAAGCGAGCTGGCCAAATGGAAAACAGAGGATGATTACACATTCAAACACATCGTTATGCATATTATTTCCAATTATCATTTATAGTATATATAGCCCAGAATAAAATGTTATAATAACGGTTACAGTAAATAACAAACCCATCATGGTCTTTGTGTAACCGTGCAACCTTTCTTTAGGAGTCTATACTTCACAAACTCATGTTTTTTCCTCCTATGCACTTGGAAACGTTATCCAAAATCGGACTCTCTCGGATCTCTATTGGTATTACGTTTGCGTAGATTAAAACGATTTGTCAACATGCCATTACGCATCACTACAGGCTGTGGCAGAGTGGCAACATTTAGCGCATTGCTACCAGTGAATCATGATTCATTTATCCGAAAGGCCCAGAGAGGCATTAGACAGTATCTCGAGAATATGGACGTAACAGTCTCATAAAACATGCAGATGCAACTAATAGGAGGAAATTGTGATTTGAAAGGTACTGTGTGTTTTTTGAGCGACATGCGCAGTGTAACAGGCCGAGATTATGCCTACAGCCGTGCGTTTGAGCGCAGGGTAACATCAGCAAATCAGACCAGGGCAAGCGTGGGTTGTCTCAAATAAAGTTATTTGAGTTATTATAAGGGTAAAAATCTGAAAAAGAGGAAATCAAGGCAATCAAAAAGTCTTTCGAAAAGATTATTTTTTTTTTAAATAATTCATGGATGTTGCTGGTGTTAAATTTAGCAAGAAGAAAAAGAAACAGATGTGCCTCCAAAAATATCGGTCAATGCAAGTCGTTAACCTCAATGTAAGGACTTAAATTAAATTTTTATTATTATCCACTAATATTAAAATAGATTATTTTGTTTTAAAGACACATTATTATACACATTTATTATACACACTTTATTTTTAGACACATTGTAAAGGCATCTTAAAACGCCAATATGTAAATATTTTACTTGTAAGGTGTGTCCCTGTAGCTCAACTGGTAGAGCATTGCGTTAGTTGTGGGTTCGATCCCAAGGAATACAAGTACTGATAAATGTATACCTTGAATTCATTGTAAGTCATTGTAAGTTGTTGAATGTATAGTGAAATTGGTTAGCGTAAAAAATTATCTCATTAAATCATTATTGCCATGATATGTAAACATATTAAAGCATATAGTGCTTCGTGTGCATATGGCATTTTTGTGATTCTGCTGTATTCACAAATTCTTGTCACTGTGATTTTTTTTCTGGTAGCATTATAAACGCTTAATGTACACTTTAATATTAGTTTAATTTTAAATTGTTATTTTATATTTATTATATTTATTGTATTTTTTATTGTTGTAAATGTATTTATGTAGTTTTAGGATGCCATACAACAGTGAACACGACAGCGTTGCTTCTGTGTTGTTTTTATTGTTATAATTTTTTGTGCAAATTTTTCTGCAATTTTACCCCACTGATTTAGTAATTTAGTTTTTTCTTTGGACAGTTCGTTTCTCCTTAAATTACGCAATTTGCTTATTATTTACATACCGAGACATATTTTTATATTTCAACAGTTATCTGTTTTTCTCGCTGTTGGTCGGTACTCTTTTTATGTTTCGACATCTTTATAACTGACCTAATATCCGTATGAACAATATTAAATAATATTAATAACCCTTACCACTCAAACGATCCTTCGCAAATCTTCTACTGCTCTCCATCCAGGGGAACGTAAAGCTAGCGGGGTTGCCCATGCTAGGCACTGTGGGTACGGTGGGTATCCCCGCCGCGATGCCAGGTGGATGGCCAGGGGTCGAAGGGTGAGGTACGGGTGGCATGGGTCTGTGGGCTGGGACGCGGATGACACCGCCTGCATTCCCTGAGTTCACGTTAACGTTCATATTCATGCTTACGTTCATGTTCATGTTTACGTTGTAGGAACCTGCCAGACTCGCCGCCATGGAACAGGCCGGATTGTACACGCTGTTGTAGCCGTTGGTGTAAACGTTAGGTGCGAGCGGGTAGTCCGTGTCACTGGTTCGGCTTGGGAGCATGCAGCTGCTTGGCTGGTCGGAGCCATTCAGAATCTGATCTATTCCAAAGCTGATGGGTTCGTGCTGCTGGTGTGTCTGGTTCACTTCTTCTATCCCAGTGTGCTCCATTGTCGTGGTTATGTTCGTTACGCACAACCTCGAGTGTAGCAATGTTTATTCCTAACACTTCAACACGGTTTATTCCCAGTTTTATTTTCTAACAAATATTCTTTATAGAAGTGCTCAGAGCCCATGCATATTATTGCGCTGCCATTTGCTGTCCAAAGAATAGTGAATGTTGTTGAAAATTACAGTGACTCCATCGCGACTATAGGCAATTCAATCAGCATTATCCAACATTTCCTTGCATTGCGTTCGGCCTTTTCTCAGTTCCATAACGGTGCCTAAAAACCAACTCGAAGGTGGAAAGGGCTCCGCGCTTACTGTTAAATCCTCGGAGTGATGAGTGGCCAAGTTGTCACGCAAAAAATCTACGCGCTTCTGGAGTGGCGCTGTCAGAACAGCGCACGGCACAGACTTGTGCGCGTCACTGGTATCTAAAGTGAAGTGTTAACTGTCCGATACGTGCATATTAATTGTACCGAGCTGAAAGTGTCCTGTTCACGCGCCTCTTGAAGTGATTTCTAGCAGGTGAGACAAACCCCTTCTGTCCGAACTCTGTCACACGCCTCTCCATTGGCTCGCGCATACTTCTGGAAAGACAATGCTTTGCGCCCGCACCCCTCTCTTAAAGAACCCGCTTCTGTTTTTGCCAGGGCTGTTGTAGTTCACATTGCAGAATGAAAATTACACATACCAAGATACGTAAACCAGTACTATAGATAACAATATGCTCTATAGGTTTAAATGATTTAATAGAGACTTGTAAAAATGAGAAGGTGAATAGTCGGGTTAAATCACTGAATTTATGCAACAATACCACGCTCAGTTGGCTTTTTATCAATATGATAATAAAGCCAAGTACAGTTTTTAATGTTTAGATCAAAATAATACAGTTAAAAGCAAATTGTGTTAAATCTATTACAGCGTTCTAAGAAAATAAACTCAGGTTTTGTCAAGGGTACAAAAACATGCAACTTTAAACAGAGCAATGCGTTTGCTTAATCAAATGAAACTGAATTTCATTGAAGTGCACTAGCCTTTGGCTGCGTAAAATAAAGGGAGAAGCTGGAGAAGCCTCGGTTGCCTTTGGTGTTGCAGAAGCCAGTCTGATTGGCGCAAATAATTTAACCTTTCTTCGCCTGAAGCTACAGTGGAAGGTTCTCCGCTTTCAATTCAATAAAAATGAAAAATGGCGCATAATAAAAACTGAAAGCAAGGAAAACGAATTTAATATATCATCGTTTTATTACGTACTTATTTCAACTTTCGCACGAATAAAAATATTTCTCTGCAGCACAACGTGGCTAAAGGGAAGCATAAAAATCAATTTTCTGAATACAAAGCTGTATCAATAATAAGCGCTCTTGTGTATCTCAATAGCAAGAAAAACATGTTGGGTTCTTTGTGATATCGAATAAAGCAACCGTGTAGTCGTGGTTTTTAACAGCGAGGTCGTCCTGTGTGACGTCCACGACTGGCAGGATATAACAACAAACAGCTCATAGTTTGACTCTCAAACAAAAGTCAAAACGTTTTCTTTTTGTAACTTTGAAGGTGTAGGTCTATATTAAAATCATCTGCATTTTTAATCTAAAAGGTAAGAAGCTGATAACTCTTTTGTTTTTTTGTTGTGATTATATTCAGTTGCTGTGGCAAAGTGATGCTGGTGTTCCACAGAAACATCAACGCGCAGTTTAAAGGCCCGTCTGAGGTCATAATGATAAGACACGACTTTTTACCAAAACCTCTCTCTCTCTTAAAGACACGACACGAGTCTTTATCACAATCAGTTCAATTTAAAAAATAAAGTAAGAGCTCAATCACAATTAACAGTCAGGAATAACACAGCTATTATTTTATGTATGTGGGATGGTTTTTCATTTTCATACTTTCGCCCTAATGGCATTTTTGCTTTATATACACGTATGTAATAGTAGACCTAATTTTCTTTCACATTCAAATTCCTTTAGTGGTTATTTTCCCCAAGATTGCTTTATTTTAACAACAGTTATTATCGGACTAAATGAACTGTGCTGAAAATATTTTAATTGCGTTTCTCTATCGCTGTTATTGAGTTGAATTAAATTCAAGACGAACGCGTTCACCAGTTTTCGTCAGCACTGAACGTTAAATACAATTACATTCTCACGCTGAGGCAAAATATTATCTAATAGTTACTAATTGGTTTAAGTTGTAATTATTGTTAACACTAAAAAGCACTCATATTATTAAACCTGACAAACCGCGCCTACCTAACCCTTGTTTCATTTCATTAAGTGCAATAAGCTGTTTATTCTAAAAATCTGTTCAATTCATGTCCTGTTAAAACATCGTTTCAACTTTGCAATGTAGAGTCAAGAAGTTAAACAAAATAGATTTTTAGATGAGTGTCTAAAATGCATGCTGGGACAATCTGAAACTAAATAAAAGCAAAAACATCAGAGACCCGTCGGTTCGAATCAATAGGACACCTGAAATACTTCAATTGCAAATAAACAGATGTTTGAAACTCGATTTTTCAGTATTAGTTTGCCGTTTGGGTTATTTAGGTTTACAAAGGTTTGATTTATTCCTTTTCCATAGAAGTAAAACGTCAATTCTAAAACTACCTTCCTACCTCGGTCTCCAGGTGAAAGTCTAATATAAAAGCCTTTATAGCTGGTTGCCCGTAGGCGATGTCTTGGCAGACCTGTTCAGGGTATATAGGGGTCATTGATAAATCGGAATCTCCAGGCGGTGCTGATAATAAAGTAAGAAGACAAAGCGAAGACAAAAGGAATTTGTCACAGAGCGCCTCTCAACAGATTCAGTGACCTGTTTCACTGCGCTTTTGGAGATTTGCAAACAACTGCGATAGTGTTTGCTCAATATGGTGCCACAGGGATTGGAAGGCGATACCAAGAAGCACAGCTCATGACAAATGGCGATTACAACGCTACATAAAGAATGAGTTGAGTCAGTAGCAAAGTAGCTACTCGGAAATTTTCTTCGAAAGAGCTATCAATCAAAGCGAAGTACTGAAAGGCTCGTTTTAGCTAAAAACAACCCATAGCATAATAATATAACATATAACAACATAAGACATTAAAATGTATTGCCAGAACACCTGCCCACCTTGTTCAATATGAACCCTGCACGTGGGTTTGAAAAGAAAATCCCACCCATCACAGCTGCATCCCATACAGATTAGAAGGATTGGCGGTTTATGCATCTGCGTTTTTCTTCAAATACAAGACTAGCTACTTTTATGGTGGAATATATGTGACATGCTACTGTTTATTTGTTTATTGCAGTGCACCAATTAAAAAGCAACATTATTGTTGTTGTTGCTGCAGTTGTTAACCGCAATAACTGTAAAATAACAATAATTCTAAAACAGCAGTAATCGTGTTGATAATAATGTTGAGAACATATTCATGTTTATTCAAGCTCCAAATGACTGATGTGAGTTGGTGTGTTTTTAAACTGAGAAATGGCGGAGCAGGCTGAAGCTGAGCTGTTGACGATCCCGCGCCTCTTAGTGTCAGTACATGGTCTTCCTTCAGCATTTCTTCGCGTGGATGTTGGCCTTGTGCCCCTCAGATGCATGTGTGTGTACCTATGTGCGTGCGTGCGTGTTTGCGCGCGCCGATGAGGCTGTCAAAGAAGGAATTCGCTTTCATTGCACCATTCTCCATCCCTCCCATGACTGTTGTGCTTTCTGCTGTAATTAGGTTGAATTCAGAGCAGATTGAATTACGTTATTCTGCATCTCAAGCTGCAGTCCTTGACTTTCTCTCTCCCCCGGGAGAACCTGGCGCCTCCTTGCCCGATCAGACGGCTTAAACTGGATGGAACGCCAAAAGGGAAAAGTGCAGAGGAGCTCACCGGGATCTCCGATACGTCATCTGGTAATGTAGGCTAAATGAGAGGTGTGAGGGAAGGGGAGACAGGATAACATCCAAAGGTCTTGTGTGACCTGAACAGATAAAGTGTTAGAATAATAAATTGTTTTATTCACTTTGTCGATATGAATTTTGCGCAAAGAGTGGGCGTTGGGGGAAAACGTAAATAGTAGGAAAGAAAGGTAGAAAGGAAGACGAATTATTTTTTTAAGGAAGTTCTTTAATTCAGTTGGTCCTTTATTAATTTTGCCTTCCTCTTTTATTATTATTATTATTATTATTATTATTATTATTATTATTGCATTCTAACAAAAACAACAACAATAATAATAATATATTATTATTATTATTAAGTTTGCATTTATGTTTAATTCCAATTCATGGGATAAAAACGTATAATAAGAAAGTATTGTATTTATTGTATTATATATATATATATATAACATTTACAATAGCATTTTCAATACCATTTTCAGCTTAACATTTTCATTTCAGGAAATTCCTCACTTACATTTATTCGGCTTAAGA
>JAZGTK010011305.1:0-15713 GCA_036877625.1 Ambastaia sidthimunki | reverse complement strand
TCTATCTATCTAATGGTGTCTTTATCTTATCTGATTGGCAACAGTAAGTTTATAATAATGATTTATAATTGGACCTGTTGGGTCTGATTTAGCAGGTAATGTCAGTTTGGCATTTGATTTACATCTGAACATATGTAAAGAAATGTAAAGAATGTAAAGAAATATGTAAATATGTAAAGAATAAACGTGTCTGCTAAATGCCTAAATGTAATGTAAAGTAACCTGCAATTTTACATTTCAAACAGAGATGGCGATAGAGAGACAGAAGTTACAGATTGCACCTTTAACTTATTTTTGTTGTACAATAATTGTAAAAATGCAGTATAACGTGTTATCCTGCTCATGTAGTATAAACATTTATAATGGTTTATTCTATGCCAGCATTAACTTATCTTCAGGTTTTACAATGTTTTCTTTACCACTAAAACAATTTCCATCAGGCGAAATCTCAGCAAGACAGCCTCTCAATTACCACACTTACCAGAGAGAGAGAGAGAGAGAGAGACCTGTCTCGTCCACCCACACAAACTCTGAGAACATTCAGTCAAACAGCACAAAGAGAGTGAACGAATCAAAAATAAGCGGTAGACAGAAATATGCTCTCGCTCCTGTCTGGAGATTGTTTTGGACAGAGGCGACTCCCCCACACCATCTTCCTCAGAGCTTAAAAGATGAGGGATATTTATGCATCTGACTGCACTCTCCTTTCCTTCAACAGCCATTCTTTGCTTTTAAAACCATTAACCCTGCCAACTAATGTTAAGATGGGTTTTGTAAGCGAACATTATCAGGGCTGGCAGGCCAGGCGTCAGACACTGGCTGACAAAAGCTCCTACAGATCGAGAAAAAAGGTGTAGGAACATAACCATGATGCTTAAAAAACAGCCCATAAAAATGTTTTGCTGTAGAAACATGGAAATAAGATTTAATACATAAACATTTATATGAGTGAATATAAGACAGTTATATTGCACTCTTTATTTCTGCTGTTACTGAACTTTGGTTCTTGCATCTCTGTCTGGGTGCTGATGTTCTTGTCTGGATTTTGATTCATTTCTTTGCCAGGATCCTGACAGCCCTGTTGTTGTGTCAGAGCGTGATGTTTAGATCCCGACTCGATCCTAGCTGTGGTTCTTGTGTCAGGATCTAAACACATGCTGTGTATGTTCTGTGTTTCAGTAGTGTTTGTGTGGAAACGTTTGGTCATTGTTTGTTTACTATGTGTCGTGTGCTCTCGTGTCGTGAGTTCTGACTCCGCCCTCTTGTGTCCTTCTTAATTATCCAATTATTAGTTCATGCCCCTCATTTGTCTGCCCTCATTATCTGCATTATCTGCCTTGTTTGCATGTATATTTAATGCCTGTGTGTTTGCAGGCTTGTGTGTTGTTGTGTCTTGTTTTGTGGTTCCTGAATCCTGTTCAGAAGAAGTGAAGTTTTTTTTTTTTTGTTTTTTTTTTTAATATATAAAACTTTTGCCTTGTTGTGGGTCTATTTATTTATTTTTTTATTTTTTTTAAAGCTATCTGTGTCTGGGTTCACCTGCACAGATCCTGATACATTTGTTTTGTAATGTGTCTAAATAGACGTGATTGTGCGTCAGTGGTGTGATGTTATTCAATGATTCAATAACGTCTTTTTGTTATGAGCAAATGATTTATTTTTAGGACTGGACAAAATCACTGATCATCTCCAGGACCGTCCCAAGCAGATGCAGGGGTTGACAAATGCCAAGCCTGTGTGGAGGGACACTCTTACACAACTATATTTCATGTTACATGATTTGAGTTGTCTGTAGGTTCTTTAGGGTAAAAACAAGTTATTGATGTTACATAAATTCTGATTGTTGTAGGTTTCTATAAAGAAGTGGTTTCCAACCAAATGCTGAATCAGATGTCAAAAATGTCACATGTACATCAAGACAAATGCTTTAATTATTTTAGTTTGATAAATAATTCTGTCTCTCTGTTGGATCATCACTTGATGTCTGATGTGAAAGCAGTTGTTTTAATGCACCAGTACTGCAGTGATTTTCTGAAGAACTACAGCAGAAACCTTTCTACTCACACAGGTTCTGCTGTGGCATCAGGTTGTAAATGCTTGTTTGATTATAATTGGGGGGTTTTGTTTGAGAGAGAGAGAGAGAGAGAGAGAGTGAGTGAGTGAGGGGGGGAAGAATGGTGCTAATTCATCAGGGTGCTGGTGGGGTTATTATGCTGTGAGGTGTTGTTGTGTTGTCTGGAGATATTAATCAAACTGTGACAGAAAGACTTTTTAAAAGGCACTTTTGACTACAAAGTTTTCGAGTGACAACTTCATGATGTTTTGTTGCTGTCAGCTGTACAGTAAGATCTAAAGTCTGGCTATCAGTGGGTAAAAAGCGAGAACAGACCCTTGTGGTTGCCAAGTGAGAGAGTGTCAAACTTTCAAGCATGTTGTTGCAAATGATGTGAATTGTTTAAAAGAGGAAATGAAATTATTCCTATTTCAAAATTAACTTTTGTCATCCAAAACAGTTTAACATTACAGAATGTTTTTATCCTTCATGGTAGAAAAAAACAATTATATTACAAGTAAACAAGTAGTTGCAACAAATGACAGCCCAGCTTGTCAGACACTGTTGTTTGTGTTTTGAGCGTGTTGTGTTGGCAGATTGTTTTTAAACAAAAGGTTTACAACAGTGTTTTTGTTGTCAAAAACTTTTTCATAGCCACTGTAAACTGGACACGGTGTGCTGTAGTTATTTACTGCAAACTAAATACAGTTAAACATCTAGCAGGAGAATTTATACAGTAAGTTCATCATACTACTGCCTCTAAGCTTTAGAACTGATGCATTAGCCATTTTTATCAATAGAATCAAAATGAAATGAAACAAAAAAGGGACATCATCCCTTCATCAAGGTTGTATGGCAGTCAGTGTTACAGAAATAACCCATAAGTTGAGAACAGGCCTTATATTGAGAGAGTTCCTCCAGTGTGCAGTGAGAGAGAGAGACAGAGAGAGAGAGAGAGAGAGAGCCTCAGGCCTGGCAGTTTTCCAAGTGGCGATCAATACAGCTTGAAGTCAATGGAACTTCAAATCTGATTCCCGTTTGTCCACACCATCTCAAGACACTCCATAAAACCAGAGTAACTCCACTTTTACCCTGTGTAAGTTCAGCATCTTCTGTTTCACGTACATGTTTTCACTCCACTGGATCCAGCTGAACAGCTCATCTGAGCACTTAACCCGATTCCATGTTGAATGAAAAAGCACGTATACAACATGCTGTTTATTTACACGCTTGTGTTTCATAGATGGAAGAGAAACACGGCTCATGGTGAATCAGATGAATCTGAGGCTGTGGTCGGTTGGGAATGTCACAGGGCCGTTCAGTAGATGCTGCTAAGATCCCACTTGGAACTGATTTGTTTATTATGTGTTAAAGAGAAACCAGTAACATTTTCAGCTGTGGCTTTTTCTGCACTTCAGGGAGTGAAAATCTACCACAATTAAATTATTCTAAATTGCAGCCTCAGTCACAATTTACTTACGTCATTTTCATTTGTGACTGAAGACAGTAAAAGACTGTATACAGTTGTTGTTGTTGTTGAGTCTGTGTGTGACAATTGCAGAAGAACATTAAATATGATTTTTTTATATCAGAAAAAATAAAGATCTTTAAAACAAGTCTTCACACTGTTTTCTTTACAGTGTTTTGTTTTACAAGATGACTGGCACATATTGACATGATGTGTTTAAGCAGGTGTAATCTGCTGACCATCTGACAGATAATCCTGAAATCACACTGCTTACAGTAACAGCCCAGATCATGAAGACAGCAAAAACACCACAGGCTCAGACTTTCTAGCCTTTCTTTTTATTTCACTCTTTTTATGAGTGAAAGAGTGAAAGAGTGAGCGGTTTGTCTTTTTCAGTTTACTGACATGTTGAGGGTGAAGTTTTGAAGAGGAGGTTTATGGTTGACATTAGCAAAATGGCTAAAACATAATATAATAAAAACATTTATTTTTAAACATTCAATTCTCTTTATCACAGAAACTATTTCTGTTTTGTGTAGATTTCCTTGTTTAAATCAAGGTCTTTACCTGGAGTGTTTGTGAAGAATTTTATCTGGGTGCCATTTATCCCCTACAGCCTCACAGTAAGTCTTTAGGATTGTTACATCTCTTGCTTTTTAATCCTTTATTTGAAGGGATTTCTCAGGCCTGTAATATGTTTGTAAAAGTCTTGTGATGTAAAATAAGCTGCCATGTTGCTCAGCTGAAACAGAGTTATTAAAACTGCACTGGAAGCCCCTTGTTTTCACTGCTGTTTGAGGCTGAGCAGGTGCTTTTTGTCACTAATCTCATCCCATCCTGGGCACCACAAGTTGGCACAGTTAGCATCTTACCCAGTGACCTCCTTGAAAGAGCATCACAGCTTCCCTTTGTTTATTAGGACAATTGCCCAGCATGCAGCTGGGCACGGACTGGCCCATTCCTCATTTCCGTCTGCTACCATATCACTGTCTGTCACGGTTTTTATTGTCACTTCTTTTTGCCAGAATAAGGAAGTTGTTTATGTAACATGTTCAAACACGTCAAAAGTGGCAGCATGCCAAAAGTGCTGTCATAGATCCAGACTAGTAAACATTGACTAAAGCAGAGCTTTTTGCACCTATTGTTTATTATTTAAGCAATAGGCACAGCCTTCCCTTAACCTTGCCGTCTGACACAGTTTCTCTGAGAGCGTTACAGGGTGTCTGAAGGGCTCTGGCCACACCGGGGGGCTGGAGGCGTGAGGGGCAGAACACCGAGGCAGAATGGATAAGGAGGGTGGGGGAGTGGTGCATTGTGGGGAGGCAGCCCCACATTCTGATCTGCTGCATGCTCTTCTCCAGGCATCTGTCAGGCAGCCAATGGGAGGAGGAGAAGCAGTAGCACTCGAGTTCAGTGTGTCAGTGCAGGTCTGCAAACAGACACACACACACACACACTGCAGCACTGCCCTACTTTACCTTTCTCCCCCACACAACCACACACAGGCACACCTCACTGATGTCTATCTGAACAAATGCGCTTTTGCAATTGAATTCTCTTCGCTGCAGCCTTGTTTGCTTCACGATATGCAGCCATATCAGAGGAAGCAGCCTGTGACGGGGTTTACTGCAGTCATAAGCTGCAGTGATGTGGACCCATAAAAAGCATGTTCAATTATGCAATACAACCTTGCATCCATATTCTCTGTAGACATAATCAGTACAGAGATGTTGTGTGTGGTTTATATAGTGTTTAATAAATTCTGATATAAGCACAATCAATCTGTTTTTATCACAAGCATGTTTGCTTTTGTTCATGAATCCACATACAAATGTAATTACAGGTGGACCAAGCTTTCCCAAAACACAAACAAACTCACACAAAAACCTTGCAGATAAAATGATCGGAGTCTGCCGTCTGGAGTTTCCTGTCGTCTTTTTCCTCCTCCACTACTTTCATTTCTGCCTGATCCACTGCCACTTCTCTCCCATTGGTCATCTCCTTTTTCCACCCATACCTGATTAGCTCACAGCCGTGCTGTACTGTCTGGGTCTGGGACATGCCAAGCTAAGCCTCTCTTCCTCTCATTAAACAGCCGCCAAGTAATCACAGATAAGCAGCTGGTTAACTCGTAACAGTGCATGCGTTAAAGTGACCTCCTTTCATTCCCACAGGCAGACATGCAGAACTGTAGGGATGCCAACAGGTTGTGTGCATGACCTAGACTGTCTCCACTGTATAGATTTGTGCTCCTCTTGTTTGTGTTGGCCCAAGATCACTCTTCCTTGACCCTTGAAGTTTTGTAACCTTAAATGCACTTAGTGAGACAGACATCCCACTTACAGGAACATATACAACACCTGTTTTGTCAAGGCGCATCACAACTCCAAAAGAATTTTGGGGTCATTTTCATTAAGTAAACTCTTCTAGCGTGACCATCTTGGAAACAGAAGCATGGTTGTGCTATACTGTATTTTACCTGTAGCTCAGAGAAAAACACAACATTATTTTTCTGTAAAGTGTTTATACTTGATTTCAAAGCATTGGCGTCTACAGAAGAACAAATGTTGCCACAGGAGAATTTGGGGATATTTTCACCCCAGTTGTATTGTAAAGCTGTATCTGGTCTGGTTAGTCTTAATATTTCATAAATACAAAGAGGAACAAAACTACATTATGGGGACCAGCCAGCAGTCCTCACGAGGGAAACTGATTATTAAACATACTATTTTTTAAAAATGTTTTCTCAGAGGGTGAGGTTTAGGGCTAGGGTGAATGTTTTCTCAGAGGGTGAGGTTTAGGGCTAGGGTGAATGTTTTCTCAGAGGGTGAGGTTTAGGGCTAGGGTGAATGTTTTCTCAGAGGGTGAGGTTTAGGGCTAGGGTGAATGTTTTCTCAGAGGGTGAGGTTTAGGGCTAGGGTGAATGTTTTCTCAGAGGGTTAGGTTTAGTATACAACGTTGTACAGTATATAACATTTGTACAGTATATAAGTCATTATGTCTATGAAAAGTCCCCAACTTGTACTTTTTTCAGCATATCATTTTGTATAATTAGAAGCACATTGTGTAACTATGCAAATCTCAAATCAAAGTGACTTGCTCTCAACTTTTGTAGCTAAAACAGAAACAGAAATAAGGCCCACTTATGGCTTCTGCATGTTTTCCCTCTCCAGATGTTTCTCAGTTCAGCTTTTGTGTTGGATTGTGAGCTAGCTGGGTTTAGACAAACGTCTGTAATTACCTAAAATGTTTTTACATTTCTTGCAAAACTTTATTTTAAAATATTTATGTGTTTTGATCAGCTGATCAAATAGTAAACATGCTGCCATCTCAAGGAAATGAGATGTTTGATGTACACTAGGAATACAAAACAATAAACCAATACTGACTTCAAAATCAGACAGTATCTTCATATGCCATGATACTACTGACCAAATCTGTGAATGTGGCAAACCCTTATTATCACCTTAAACAGCAGCTATTTGAATTATTTTGGAAATTTTCTGGCCAAAATGCAAATCAAATGGTCCTCAAACCATCAGCAATGATCAAATAAACACCCCACAGTGCAGCACAATGGTTACACACAATACACACATGAACTGCACTGTACTCAACAACAGACACAGTTACACAACTCAGCAAGTGTATATGAATGCATGTCTTACAAATGCTGTTGGTTTAAGTGTCATTTAAAGTAAAAGACACAATAAGTGTCATGTGTTGCTCTTTATTAAGGGAAGGGTGGGTCGCACCGAGTTTCGGCTGAACTCCGTCACCTCCCCTTCCATCAAGCGTCCGTCCAATCAGCGCGCCGTATGCAAATCGGAAGCCAGCAGACCAACCGGGGTGACGTCATGCGCACATATTCCCCGGTAGTGCCGTGTCTGGCTGCGACGAGTCAGACGGCAAACAGAAAGACCGGAGCGTGAGCTGCAAGGGAGGGGTGCGCACGGGAAGGGGAATATCGGCATTCCAATAAGTCCGGTGTCTGGGAATAACGCTCATTCCGTCCGTCCGGGATTGCACTGATTTCTTGTTTTGTTACTATTTGGCATCGGTGGGAGCTTTGAAACCGACCCTTCCCAGCTCAATCCCACCCTCCCTGTAAGTTTTCCTTCCTCTTTGTTTCCAGACCTCTCCAAGATGCCTAGTTCACTGTTCGCCGACATGGATCGGAGCGGCGGCGGGCAGGGGGACGCCCTGGACGATCAAAGAGCTCTACAGATCGCGCTGGACCAGCTCTCGCTGCTCGGGCTGGATAACGATGAGAATTCCCTGTACGACAACGAGCCCAGGAAAAAGAGCGTCAACATGACCGAATGCGTCCCCGTTCCCAGCTCCGAGCATGTTGCCGAAATTGTTGGCAGGCAAGGTAATGAGCTTTTACTGAAGTTTAAATGAATGCATGATGCGTGATGTTGCTGTAAATGATATTGTCATGTAAGTGATGCATAGATGTTATACAGGCAGCGTATTGTAGGTCAAAGCCTATTTTCAGCTGCACTGCCCTCCTTGTGTCCGACAAAACAAAAGCAAGGGAGTAGTTACAGCATTGAGATAACACAGACATATCTCTTTGCTTTCATCATTACTGTATATATATATATCTATTGATGAAAGCAAAGAGATATGTGTGTGTTATCTCAATGCGTTATAGATGACATAAATCTACTTTATAGATGACATATAGATAAATAAATATATACATATTTATATATGTGTGTGTGTGTGTGTAAAGACACACACTATCTATTTATATATATGTGTTGAAGGGCCATTTTCTCAGACAGTGCTTATGTCTTTGTATCCGCGGGCTTTGTTTACACTCCCTCTTCCCTGTATGTCGGGGATATACTTCTTCAACCAGGAAACACTCTGCATTATTATCTAGATCTGGAGGAAAACGTATGGAATATGGTACAATTGTTTAAGTCAAGTTGTTGAGAGTGTGATCAGAGTGTTTTTTGGGTCAAAGTCTTGCAAAGCTATGGAAAATCCTGAATTCAGCATGCGTTTTTTTCCTCCCTGTGCTATTTTTGACCCAGTATGTCAAGTAGCCAAGCATGTGGTTTGAATTTATGCCCCACCAAGAAATTATGTGAATTGTTGTGCCCTAGGCTGTGTGCTTGCACTTGCCTGGAAAGCATTTCTCTGTTTGTAGGTGAACACATGCCAGCATCTTAGAGAAATGTTTTTGAATCGGGTTTTAGGGGTTCTGTATATGTTTGTCTTATTTATTTCCTTTTATTTCTTTTAATTGTAGGTTGCAAAATTAAAGCCCTGAGAGCAAAGACAAATACGTATATCAAAACTCCGGTGCGGGGGGAGGAGCCAGTCTTTGTTGTGACAGGCAGGCGGGAGGATGTAGCCATGGCGAGGAGAGAGATCATTTCCGCTGCTGAGCACTTCTCCATGATCAGAGCCTCACGGAACAAAAACAGCAGCCTGAATGGGAGTGCCACAGTACCCGGCCCCCCCAATCTGCCTGGTCAGACCACCATTCAGGTGCGGGTACCCTATAGGGTGGTGGGTCTGGTGGTTGGACCCAAAGGAGCCACCATCAAGCGGATCCAGCAGCAGACGCACACCTACATAGTCACACCCAACCGGGACAAAGAGCCTGTGTTTGAGGTAACGGGCATGCCCGAAAATGTGGACCGGGCTCGAGAGGAGATTGAAGCACACATCGCCGTGCGCACGGGCGGCCTCATTGAATTTACCAACGAGAACGACTTCCACGCCAACGGCACAGACGTAGGTTTTGATCTGCATGGGAACGCCAGTCAGTGGAGCAAGCCCAACTCCAGCATCACGCCCACCTCCGGTCGCAAGCCTTTCTCCAACTACCGCAACAATAGCTCCAGCTCTCTGGGCAGTGCCTCTACTGATTCCTACTTTGGCAACAACAGCAGCTCTCGATTGGCCGACTACAGTCCGCCCAGCCCCGCCCTCAGCTACACCACCTCCAGCAATAGCAACAACAACAATAACAACATAAACGTGAATGGCAATGGATTTGTCTACAGTGGTGAGGTGATCTCGCCCGATTGCACTGATGTGACCTTTGAGTCCTCGCCAGGATTTGACTCCACCTCTGCGCCGTCAGGCCTGATGTGGTCTCAGTATGAGTGTGGCATGACTACCACTAACAGCACCACAACCTCTTCTGCCATTTTCTCTGCCAATGCTTCCACTAATGCCAATGGGTTGATGGGCAGCCAGCGGAGGGCAAATGGGGGGGGATGCATAACTCAGCCCAGGTTGTCCCCGCCCTTGCATCAAGTCAACGGTGCCACAGAGCATCCACTGGCCCGCCGAGTGCGCAGCGATCCGGGCGGGGGCACCCTCAGCTTCCCTGGCTGCTCCCCCAACGGACTGTCCAATGGCATTGTGGCCCTTTCTGAATCTCATCACCCCGGTGTTCCCTCTGACTCATTCATCTCTTCATCCTCTTCATCCTCCTCTTCTTCCTCGTCCGGGACAAGCCGCAAGGGCAGCCGGGACTGTTCGGTGTGCTTTGAAAGCGAGGTGATCGCGGCCCTGGTGCCCTGCGGCCACAACCTGTTTTGCATGGAGTGTGCCAATCGCATCTGCGGGAGAAACGAGCCCAAATGCCCCGTCTGCCATGCTGCAGTTACTCAGGCTATACGTATATTTTCATAAAACACGGGGACACGTCGCCTTGACTACAACAGATGGAATGAGCGAACAAAGTCCTCTTATGGCTTTATAAAATCCTAATAACGTATTATTATATGTGTATATACATATGTAACGTCTACCGTTCAAAACTTTTGAAGCACTTCAATCAAATTTTTCTCAGTCTTAAAAATCTTTTAATCTGAAGCCATTTGCTAAAATGTTTGAAATTACTTTTGTAGACCAAATTATAGTTGTGCCAATATATTAATATCTGTAATCAGAAAATTACAATTTAAAAAAAAGTTTATGAAATTGATGATTTGGACCAAATAATGTAGAAAAAGCAGCCAATCAGAGTTTAGAACAGATAAGAACTCACTAATACTGTTTCAAAAGCATCTCATGGTGACGGCTCAAGAAACTGGCTGATAAAATTTTTAGTTACATTACTTCATTTACATTAGTTTACATAAGTTGCATTATTTCATAGTTTCATGAGTTCAGTATTATTCCATGTGTGGAAACGATATGAATCAAGAACAAGTGTTTCAAAACTTTTGAGTGATGGTGTATGAAGAGCTGCAGTATCTGAAAAGGGACATTCAGTCAGTCTGACTCTGGTGTAATTGTTTATACTGTACTGTAGCTCGGGACAAGTATTTCAACATCTCATGCATGTTTTAAATATTAAAGCCTAGTAATCAATAGTTTTAGTAATTCATACAGAAACCGAAATGAAGTGTTTGGCAGGGACAGTGGTCCCGGTCTGAGCTACTTCAGTCAGTTTGTTGACTGTTAGTGAAAACGAGTCTTTTGATTTGCAGATTGAATGTCCTGCTAACAGACCTTCTGAAATCTGGCTGGTGAAACAGACTCGCGAGCGGTGATGAAACTGCAGCGTTTGATTAAATGTATTCAAGGAAAGAACAGCAACATATCCTACAAATGTACAGATTCCACATTTTAAATATTCATGACCTTAATTCAGATTGAAGTATTTTATTCTTTTTTGACTTGAAAGATTATATTTCGTATTGCAAAGATGTTTACAAATATTTTAATTTAAGTTCAGTGAACTTTTTTTGTAGCTGGGTTCAAATATCTTGTTATTTCTTAGTAAGGCCTTCTGGCAGTGAACACTGTATTACTTTAATATCACTCAGAATGTGGATGGCAGTTAAGAGCACAAAATGTGTTTTTGCATTGAACAGTATTCTGTTGGGATGGAGGGTTTTTTTTAGGGTCAGCAAAAAAAGTTTGTTTTTTAATCCGTTTCACCCAGCGTATTTTTATTCAGTAATAAAAAGTGTATTATATTCTATATTATTACAAGATGTTGAAAGGTATAAAAGTACATTCGGACAAAAAGGAACTGTTTTAGCTTTCTAAACATTTGTATGAATTAGATTCAGTATCACAGAGTTCTGTTGCAGCACTATAGGTTTAGAACTTCTATTTTAATACATTTGTTTACCACTTGTTTATGTATATGTAGGTGAAGTTACTTGAGCGTATATGTATTTTATTGAGCAAAGTTTAAAAACAAAGTATATTTTATTTTATGATAAAAGGCCTTTAACCTCATGGTCATATACTAATATTATATTTGCTGAAACAAGATTTGAAATGTATCAAGAGTTTTATTTTTCTGACATTTAAAGTTCTACATGATAAAACTTAAGTAATGGTGCTATTTCATTTTTTTAAGTATTTCTATATAAATAAAATGGTACATGAATAAAGTGTTTCTTGGGTTATTATGTGCTGCATTTACACTTTACAGGGTCTTGTTCTGATAAAATTCCTTTTGGGGGAAAGTTTCTGAGAATGCCAAGTTAAAAAAGAGAGACACTTCTTGCTTTTAAAAGATGAATTGTGTTTCCCAGCAGCCTGAGGAAATGTGTCTGCTTCACACCGACTTCTCTGAGATCATATCTGTTCTTTAATAAGGGTGTTAAAACTTAAACACTAATTAAAATAAACGATATCTCTTGATGGATTTCATAAGACTACAATGATGAAAAAGTTTGGAATGTATGAATGTATGGACACTTTGAGATCAAGGGTTATGGTAATATGAGACCGATTTTAAAGACATTCTAGTGCACATCCAATCCATGGTTATGTCTCTGTTTTCAGAATCCCGTGCTTATAATTTATTCATCCGAGCAGGATTTGCATTTTGAATGTTTTTGAATGTTGTTCTGGGCCAGAGGTGGGTGCTATCACAAAAATGTAGCCTTCACAGTGATGGAAGTCTGATATACGTTATATATATATATTTATATATAATAAAAAATTTTATATAATGTGTCAGAAACCTGGAAAATCTATAAAAAATATCTAACCAAATTGTATTCTAGCCTCATCTCCCCTAGCCAATCAAACCGCTAGCTAATTAAACCGCTAACTTATCAAACCGCAGGATTGAAGTAGGAAGCAGAGACTGGGAGTAAATGTGTAAATCTCCCAGCAGCCCAAGCTGGATGTGACGCTGATGTTTTTGTAGGAAGGTCATTCTAAATCAGCAACGTAAACAGTTTGTTTGGTGGCATGTCTGTTGTTTTAGTGACCGTGTGCATCACAGCTAGCCTCACAAGCAGCTTCTGCGGTTTATTATTTAACCACGTTGCCCACCAAAAGGTGTAAGAGGAAGAGATTGACAGTCTGTGTCTTCATTGGGGCTCCCAGCATCCTCTCTTGTTCCTTGTGCAGTCATCTTTAATTCATAAGACGAGTTGTCATTGTGTGCTGGAGGGCTTGGCTCTCATTTGATTCAACTTCTACCACCTGACTCGCTAACTAGCATCCAGGATTTCTGTCAGCATGCAAAGTCCCACGTCCTCTGAGAGACCCAGCCATTCCTCCTAACAGCCCTCCTTCATCAACATACTGTGCTGATCTGTCTGATATAACAACTTCATTGTCCCTAAATTACCTCTCAGACTTGGAATCAAAGAGCAATTGAATAAAACTCTTGGAGTGATTTGCTGAAGGAAAAACAATTGGCTGCATTAAGCCTCTGGGGACCGTACAATATTACTGGAGATATAAGCTCCTGGTGACTGACCACTAAAAGCAATTAAAATAGAATAACAGTTTACGAAAGGAAGCTGTACGCCAGTTTAAAGAGTTTTAAAATCATACGCGTAGCATTTTCTCATGTTTGTGTATGCTGAGCTGTTTATGGGAGTTAATGACATTAACTATACTCGGATCAACAGGTATGATATCTATGACACAGTACATGGCTGTAGCTTTAAATCAAAGTTTTTTAACCAAACTTCAGTTGGTTAAATCCTGAGGCGTGTATTGCATGTGTCCCTTGCAAAGAAAAAACTTCATTGCATTGTGACATTGTTCCCTCTTTGTCCACCATTGTAATTATAAATATACTTTAACATATGGGCAATATGGGCAGTAATAGACTAGGTTTAGGACAGAGCCTCAGTTTAGAAGCCACAGGTACCAATGAATTACATGTGGTATCATATTTGCATACCCGTATACTTTTGTTTAAAACATTTTTCTGATTAAATGAAAAAACACACAGCAAGCTCACAGCTGCTTATTGCAGGAACAGAGTGAGTTATTCATTGCTCAGGTGTTTAATGGTGATATAGCACGACTGTGACCTCACTGAAACTCCAGGTGAGCAGTAGACATGATGCATTTACATTCATCTCCCTCTGGCTAATATGTATGTGTGGGGCTGTATCTGTCTGCTTCAACTGATGCTATTTATACCTAAAAACATGGACATTTCTGATAATGACGACAAATGCAACCATTTCTTTTAAAGCCTTACATACTGAGCATAAGCCCCTATATAATCAACATTAATGTATATAATAAAGTTAACAATAAAGTGTAAAATTAAAATAAATATTCAGTTCACATTTTAAAACTGATTCAGATTAGTGTTGCTGAAGCAGGTTTTTAAAGACATCCTGCTATCATTGAGCCTCTATTAATTCACGGGCTCTCAAGATCTCTTTATAGAATTCATTTTTGGTCAGATGTTTTCTAGTTTAGGTTGTTCCATGATTAAAGTGACAGAGTTTCCAGCATGTGAGGTAGCTCACTGGATTTCAGCCCTCATTTCTTTGAAAGTGACATGTTTTTGTCAGATATGGTTACCCATAACCGAAATGTGACCTCTGCATTTAACCATCACTGAGCATTTAACAATCAAACCAGCAACCTACTGATTACAAGCCCGACTCACTAACCAGTAGAGCACAACTGCCCCTTGCTGCAGCAATGACTATCTTTAATAAACCCAAATTCTCAGGTTTAGAATAGACATAAACCCACTGCAGAGAGTGTGATTGCCCTAAAGCTGGGGGAAAATTTGCAAATTTCTTTGTCAGCATGGTCCAACACACTCCAGATTCATTGTGTTTGCTCTGTGAAAGCTGCTCAGGGGAAGATAAAGCTGCTGTTATGGGTTTCCTCCTGGTTAGCGGAACTAGGCGCTTTAAAACAAAAGCGTTTCCACCATGCAGAATCTGGAAGTGGTTTTTAGTGGCAAAGATTGACTAAAAGAAATCGCTTGAGGTTCCTAAGAATTGTTCACAAGATAAACCATGAAATGATGAGTTGTTGGAGAATGTTGTCATCTCCAAGAGCTTTACAACATTTTAGCCTATTTTGGACATATATAAGCTCCTACATATATAAGCTGGGCATCTTTCAGAAAACAATAAAGAAATTTTCCTGCATTAGGGAGAGAACCAGGACTAATTTAAAAGCCAATGAACCTTCTATTAGGTCATTTAAAACCCCTCCATTTCCTTGAATTAGTGAGATGCAATTGTATGACAGAGGGCATTGTGGGTCAATAAAAGAGAAAGACGTCCTCTTATCCTATAATCAGTTGAAGTCATCTCTAAGCAGAAAAGCTCTTGCACTTCACGGCAAAGTGCTTCTCAGGAAATATTCTACACAAGCAGACGACGCTCACAGCACTAGTGTTGATTAATTTGAGATCTTATGTAATGCTGCTTGCAGAAAGAAGGGTGTTAATAACTAGGAGTGAGATGCAAAAACAAGACAAAAGAAGCTAATAAAATATAAGACTAGCTGCTGGGTGCATTTTTCATAGCAAACCTTTTTGTTTCTCATGCTGAGGGATTTTTATGCAGAAAGTGCAATTATGTAGGCGTCATAACTCTCCAGATTAGTAATTACTGCCTCATTTCTCCAGAGGACTTGGAATTAAATGAGGAACAAATCTTTTATTTTGCTACATTTTGCCCAAGGCTGCTCAAACTCTTTGCTAATTACATAGCATTTTATCTGCTTTGTACATTATTTTGATATTTTACATTTTTTTGAGTTATTTTACTTAATTGTAATGATTCAAAAGTTGCTTGGACAGGAAGTGTGTTGTTGCCTGATACAGATGCTGTCTGTAAGCACCTACAGATACATCTTTATTCTGGTCTTACAGTGGAAATCAGGTTTGAGGTAAATGGTGAGAATAATACTATAATAATACCTTGCTGGTATAATTGTGATTCTTTGGTGCATGTTGTTTGTGAT